>JAXIUW010240284.1:0-112441 GCA_035591015.1 Cephalothrix simula
TGCTCTTAACAATCCCAGTAATCTTTTTTATGGGAGCTTCGCTCCCAGAGCAATCCAATAGGTAAGGTGTTAAGTTTTTTAGATTGTTTTTGGCAACTAGCACTCTCGGCTTAATCCAATGAGGAGAGGCTAAAGTTTTTATATTTGGGTGTATAGAGGCTTTTAGATGAGCTTCGCTCTCCATCTAGTTCGTTCAGAGATGTTTACAGTTTATAGATTGTTTTTGGTATCCAATACTTCCAGCTTATATGTGTATACGGTAGGCTTTTTAAACTAAAATGCTTGAAGTTATATAACACCAAACCCTTTTGGCCGAAGGCTTTGCCTTCGGCCAAGTCCGAGTGTGCAGAGGGCAATGCCCTCTGCCGGGGTTGTTAGGGGTAGAAACCCCTAACCCTAGCCATTTTGTAGCATAGCTTTGCTTACTTGCATGGGTGCAAGGCAATTCTCTATTGCCTTGCTGGGGCAGAGCCCCTAACACTAACCGCTTTGTAGCATCGCCTTGCTTACTTACATGGGTGCAAGGCAATTCTCTATTGCCTTGCTGGGTAGAAATCCTTAGCTATAAGTCCCCCAATAGCAATTTTGCCCTACGAGTAAGCCATGATGTGGTTTATTTAATTCGGGCGCGTAAGCCTGTTAGGGCTTACCCAGCCCCAAAGAACTATCAAGGGGTTGCAAGGGGATATTTATCCCCTTGCCGGGGTGTAACCCCTAACACCAGCTGCTTTGGCGCATAACCTTGCTTACTTACGTGGGTGCAAGGCAATTCTCTATTGCCTTGCCGGGGTGTAACCCCCTAATGTCAGCCACTTTGTAGCATCACCTTGCTCGAGAAGAGCCTCTAACGCTTAAATACTTCGGCAAATAACCTTGCTTTGGGTAGGTTGTGGAAAGTCTATAGTATTGAGCTAGAGTTTATGAGAATTGCTTAGAGATCACTTAGATAGGGAACGTTTGGTGCGCCGTATTTCTTTATTTAGGGCTAGTTCTTGTTCACGGACGGCGAGCTTTAGTAGGTTGGCTGTGTTTTGGTAGTGTAGAATACGCTCTCGGATACGTTCTAGCTCTTGCTGTTCCTTGGCTTTGAGGCGTTGTAGTGTAGTTTGTAGGCTACGCAGGTAGCGTCTTCGTTGAGATGGATTACGCTGCTGAGCCGCTTCATCAAGACTACGAGGCTTAAACTTAGCCTTAGAATAAACCTTTGGTAAAAGGCTATGTTCTAGGCTATAGGTGCTAGATTTATTATTGATGATAGCCTCAGCCAGCTTTACTTGCTCGTGATTAGGCAAGCGTGCCACGTAGCGCAAGTGGCGCAGACTCAATCGTTGTTCAACTAGTTTCTTTTTGGCGGGTGGAGTGATATTTAACGGTGCCATGCCGACTACTATTTCATCACGAGTTTTGCCGAGCATGGCTGCCAGTTGTGACTGTGTGCAATCAAAGTTTTCTTTAAGGGTTAGATAGGCTTGAGCTCGCTCAAAATGACGATCATCAACGCCGCAAGCTAGCTTAAAGTCAGCCTCTAAAGACTGTTTAAGTCTATAGCAAGGCACCCGATTCCAGCCGAGACTCTGCACAACATTAAGGCGTTTTTGTCCTTGTAGAACTCTAAACTTTCCACCAGCAGAAACTACTAGGGGCGGCACTTGCAAGCCTTCTTCAACAATTGATTGGCGTAATTCTGGTTGAATTGCTTGGAATTCAATCAGCAAAGACTGTACATTAAGCTCGTAGACCTTTTTGGGTTTCTTCTTCTTTCTGCCCATAGTTGCCTCAGTTAATGTCTAAATTGGCGTCTTAATTAGTGGCTCAATTGCCAGCAAACTATTCCGTATGCTCTAGGCAAAAAATTAATCTTGCGACACGCAAACTTTAATCGGCTAATAATGTACCTAGCGTAGTCCCTAATATAATTGGTAAATATCTGTCTAGTGTGCTGCTAGCCAATCTGGGCCATGAGCAATATTAACTCGCAGTGGTACGGCCAGCTCAACGGCACCCTCCATTTCGGCAACCACAACAGCAGTAAGAGCTTCTATTTCGGTGCGCGGAACATCAAAAAGCAGTTCATCATGAATACTTAAAATGAGGCGTGAAGCCAGCTTTTGCCTAATTAGTTGCTGTTCCACTTTAAGCATGGCTATTTTGATGATTTCGGCCGCCGTACCTTGAATGGGTGTGTTGATGGCCATTCCTTCGGCTCTGCGCATTGCAAAAGCGTTAGAGCTATTGATGTATTCTAAAATACGACGCCTACCAAACAGTGTTTCAGCATAGCCATCATGGCGAGCTTTGAGCACCAACTCTTCTTGCATGCGTGCTATTGACGGGTAAGACTCAAAATAACGTGCAATAAACTGCTTGGCATCGTCTTTACTGCAGTCGGTTACCTGAGCTAGTTTGTCAGCACCCATGCGATAAATAAGTCCAAAGTTGACTTCTTTAGCCACAGCGCGTTGCTCAGGGCTAATCTGTGTGCTGCTAAAGATATGACCGCCGGTGATGGCATGAATATCATCATCATCAGAAAAAGCCTTTATAAAGGCATCTTCGGCTGAATAGTGCGCCACTACCCGCAGTTCAATTTGACTATAGTCTGCTGAAACCAACACATGGTCTGCATCACGTGGAATAAATAAGCGTCTGATTTTGCGCCCAGCAGCAGAACGAATGGGGATATTTTGCAAATTAGGATTGTCAGAAGATAACCGCCCCGTTGCCGCCACAGACTGCTGTAATGAGGTATGAATACGCCCTGTAACCGAATTAACATAGCTGCCCAAGCGGTCAAGATAGGTTGATTTCAGTTTGAATAACTCACGGTACTCAAGTATTTTACGGGGCAGTGGATGGTGCTTGCCGAGTTTATTAAGTTCTTCTTCATCGGTGCTAAAGCCTAGTCCAGTTTTGATTTTGCGCGGCCGTATTTTATAGCGTTCATGCAGTTGATGCTTGCCATACAATATATTTTGCAGCGATAACACCGAGTTAATATTAAATTCTTCGCCGGCCTGCTGGTATATTTCTGCCTCTAGTGCATTGAGTTGGCTTTGCACATCTTCGGCAAGTGCGGTAGCAGATTTACGGTCAAAGTTTATGCCGGCTTCTTCTAGGCGTGCCAAAACTCCGATTAGCGGCATTTCAATATCTTGATAGGGCTGTAATTGCTTGCTGTTTTTAATACGCAGTTTTAGTTGTTCATACAGCCGCCAACCAAGGTCGGCCTGCTCAGCCTGTGCTAGGCCTTGCTCTAGCAGCAGTGGGTTCTTAGTAGCAGACTTAGATTTTTGCTCTTCAGCTAAGGTTGTGGTGGTAATATTTAGCTCACGCAGAATGATATGATCTAAATCGTGCTTTCTTTCTTGCGGATTAAGCATGTGTGAAAAAATCATACTATCGTAGAGCTGACCTTCAAGACCGATGCCATAATGCCTTAGCCAGTGCATCAACTGCTTTAGGTCATGCCCTACCTTGGCTAAGGCAGGGTTCTCAAATAGGGGCTTTAAGGCTGATAAGGCTTGTTGGTCCGTAAGCTGATCTTGCCCAAAAACAATGTAATCAGCCTGCAAAGGCTTGTTGCTAAAGGCTAATACCGCCAATGATTCAGAAAAATAATCAGCACCCGTAGCCAGCATGGCCACGGCAATTAGCTCTTGCTGCTGCCACTGCTTAACGCACGCAGACAACTGGTTATAATCTTTAATTAAGTTATAGCTTGACTGCTCATGGCTCTGTTGGGGCTGGCTTTGCTTTAATTGGTCACGTAGCGTGCGCAGTTCTAGTTCATCAAAAAGAGCGATTAGGGCTTGATTGCCTTCTAAGATATCTGGCGTGCTGCGTAGCTCGGCTAGGTCTGGCAAGGCGTCTATGTCTGTATATAGTCTAACTAAGTCTCGTGATAAATAGGCAAGGCCACGATGCTCGGTCAGTTTAGATTGAATAGCGGGTTTGATAGCCTCAAGCTGGGCATAAATCTCATCTAAATGTCCGTGTTCATTAATTAAATTGGCAGCGGTTTTCTCACCAATACCGGGTACTCCGGGTATGTTATCTGATTTATCGCCCATGAGGGCCAGTAGGTCAATCATGTAGTCGGGCTTTATGCCGTAGCGTTCATGAACTTGAGGAATGCCACGCAGGCTGAGTTTTCCACCTTCTTGATGCCATAAAAAACAATGTTCGTTGACTAATTGCAGTAGGTCTTTATCACGTGAGGCTATAAAAATGTCTAGGTCGGAGTTTTGTTTGGCTAGGCTGGCCACGATGTCATCAGCCTCATAGCCGGGCAGGCTTAGCAGCGGCAAATTAAGGCACTCAACAAACCTCGCTAGGTAGGGTAGTTGCTCAACTAGGTCATCGGGCATTTTTTGGCGTGTACTTTTATATTCTGGATAACTTTGAGCTCGCAGAGTAGCCTCTGGCGCATCGGTGGCAATGGCCAAGTAGTCAGGCTTTTCTCCGATAATAATCCGAATTATGGCCTGAAAGAAGCCCTGTACACCACTAACATTAATGCCATTTGAATTGATGAGAGGGTTCTTGAGCAAGGCCATGTGGTAGCGATATACCAAGGCCATTGTATCTACAATAAATAATTTCTTTCGCATTAGATTAGGGGGCTAATTTGGCATTATATCACTTTTCGGCGCAGGCAACACTTGCCAACCTTGGGGGCTGTATTGTAGCTCAAGATTTAGATTGATTTGATCATTATTACCACTAATTGCTAGCTCAATCATTACCTTTTTTGCGGCTTCATCAAGCTGAAATGTTTGGTTTTTAATTTTTGGATTAGCCCCAAACAGCCGTAGTAGCTCATAGTCGTTATTCACATACTGCACCGCCTGCTGAAAAGCCTCGCTGCGTTCAATGGTATAGAGGGGCGTAAAAAAGGCTAGCAGTATAAACGTAAAAAATAATATCGCTATAAAAGATAATTTCCACACTCGGCTACGTAGCTGAGGCTCAATCACTACAACGGTATGCGCTAGTTTATCGCTTAAGCGTTGATAATGCTTGTCACGCAGACAGAACCATGCCTCAAGCGGTAGCAATGGCAAGGTGATTTGCCTTAGTAGGCGTTGACGCAGGCTGGTTGCACCGAGATTTGTTGCATTGCGAATACCTAAGCCCAGCACCCACTTACCCACTGATGCAAATGACCACCAATCACGCAAGGCCATCAATATCAAAGATGCTAGCACCACCGCCACAAAAGTATTGGGTAGTTGCTGCTCAAAAAGCAATCTATCCCAGCCTTGAGGATAAGAAAATTGATTAAGTATTTTGCACAGCTGCACAACAATAAAGCCGTCTACCAAAAAAGCGAACAGGCGAATATGCGGCGCAGCTAATGAGGTTGGGGTCGTCAAAGAACGATTATTCACACCTACTCTACCTTTATCACGCTGCCCTCTTCAAAGTAGATGCTGGCATAATTGTAAGCCCACATTTCAACGGTAGCACCGTTAGGGTTGCTATTGTCAGCGTTGTTTTTGAAGAGTGGTTCTCCCAAGGCATGCAGTACATCCCACTGATTATCGCCAAGGCTGACCAAGCCTAGCATCAATCGTTCTCTGTCTTCTGTTGATAGGTCTTTATTTTCTAGCAATTCTTTGTGCATGCTGCTTAAAGTATTGATGTCTAAGTCAAGCCTTAGCACTCCAGCCCGTCCATTAACCCAATACAGCCGCTGATTGCTAGTGTAGCTGACTTTGTACCATCGGACTTCTTCAAAGTTAGCGTCTTTTTCAATAAGGTCATCAAATTTAATTTTGTTACGACTGATTAGCGTGGGAAGCAGATTATCATCAGCACTAGGAATCTTAGAGAATACGGGTACTCGGTCATCCTTATTAGCTTCTACATCAGGCTTAGAAAGATTTGTCCAACCCTCTAGTTTTTGTTCTTCGGTGGTATCAACCAACACCATAAGCCAGAGCACACCATCATCGGCAACGACCACCTCAGTTGCCAAATAGTAGCTGTTAGTTTTCAGTAGTAACCGTCGTCCTTGCTGAGGCCCATCGGGGTAAGCATATACGTTTTGATTAGTGTAGAATGTGCCGATTGGGTTAGCCGCAACATCAGCAATTAGCATTGCACAAAGTATGACTGCCAACCCTATGATTTTCAAATACATCTGCATAGCCTTAGTAAGCCTTTGTCATCGGAACGATAAACCATATAGTCAGTGTTATCAAGGCTGACTATAATAGCAGCCACTTTTAAGACTATTAATTCTTCACAGCAAGCCACCGTTTTAACCTCCAGCACTATGATTAAAATCTATTTTCAGCAAACCAAGAACTTGCACTATGCCCTAGTGTCATCAATTCCTTTGCTGTTGGGCTATGAGCTACTGGTGTGGCACTCACCGCCCCATGCCAGCGGAGCCATCATCAGAAACGGCGTAGAGGTGATGCTAAACGATATACTTAGTGCGGTGGGCTTGAATTTGCCTTCAGCAGGCTGGGTTTTACTAGTGGCGATTACTCTAGGTTTGGTCTACACCAAGCATAAGGGCGCCCAAATAAATTTGCGCTTTTACGCCATGGCCATAGTTGAATCTAGCCTATATGCGGTAGTTATGGCCTATGTGCTAAAAATGTTTAGCAGTGCCTTACTACAGATAGCGCAATACACTACCTTTCCAGACCTTATGCATGGCATAGGGATGTCTTTGGGGGCGGGAATATACGAAGAGCTAATATTTAGAGCAGTGCTAATATCACTAATGTTGTGGATATTTAAGTTGTTTCTCAGCAAGTATCTAGCAGGTTTTTTAGCCGTGATACTGGCGGCCTTTTTATTTTCTTTAGCGCATTACGTAGGAGCAACAATTACTCCATTTACTGTAGATAGCTTTATGTATCGTTGGTTTGCTGGATTAATTTTATCTAGCTTATTCTATAGCCGTGGCTTTATGCTGACTGCATACACTCATGCCTTTTATAATATAGGAGTAATTTTGATTAGCCCTTAGCTGCAAAATCATAAAAAATTGATTCGGTATGTTTTTGGTAGATATGCTCACCCGCTAGACTGGGCTAATCGCAAGACCTGTGGTCTAAGTTTGGTATTTAGATTTAGATTTATACTTAGATTAGTTAGATAAATTAGATCAGATACACCGGCTCAAAAAGTCTCCAAAAAGTCCCCCAAAAGTCTCCAAAAAATTATGTGGGTCTTCGTGTGGCCGTATCAGTTATCAGTATTGGCAGGCACACCTAAGCCCGCAGAGACTGCTGCTAGCATTAGATACTTAGCCAAAATGCTCATAGGCACGCTTTAATAATATGCCCGTAGAGACTGCTCTCATCCCCAAAAAACTATGCCTAGGCCTTAAAGAACTATACTAAGAAGGAACTATCCCGAGAAAGAACTATACCGAGAATGTAAGGAAAGGACGAAAGAGAGATGCCACTCTATTAATGCTATCAAGCATGAGGCACTTAACCCTGAACTAAATCCAAAATTAATTATCGCCTAGCCTAACCACGTAAGTTGCCTAGCTATCAGTTTTTGGTTTGTCTAGCTTAAGTTGATCTTTAAGGGCTAGCAATTCATTTTCTACTTTATCATCGCCACCGTCAAGTTTACTGAACTTATTTTCTAAAGCATCGCCGCTAAATTCAGCATTTAGCTCCGACTGAGCATGGCCAATGTTAACCATCTCGTCAATTTTTTCTTCCATGCGCTTTACCGTCTCTAAGCTGCCACCGGCATTCATGTTTCCGAGAGTGCCAGAGATTTTTTGCTGCGCCTCGGCCTGTCGTTGCTTAGAGATTAATAGGTTTTTGTTGCGCTTCAGTTCAGAAATCTTGCTTTCTAACTCAGCTAGCCCCTCTTTTAGGCGTGCTACATTGGTAGCCTGCTGCTCTTGGTTTTGCTGGTATTGATTAAGCCTGTGTTCGTGTTCAGAACGCCGATGCAAGGCCTCACGAGCAAGACTATCATCGCCTTTTTGTACGGCTTGAGCCGCCCGCCGTGACCATTTGCTTATTTCAGCTTCTTCATCTTTAATAGACTTTTCAATACGCTTTTGATCAGCCATAGACTGCGCTACTTGCTCACGAGCTTTCTTATAGGCCTCATCAAGGTCTAGAATAGTCTGCTCAAGAATCTTCTTGGGGTCTTCAGCCTTGTTGAGCAACGAGTTTATGGTTGCTCTAGTTATTGTGTACATTCGTGATAAAATACCCATCTTACCCTCTTAAATTAAGCATCTTGAGCTAACGTACTGGCATCTATAATAGATTTCTCACCTGCCGTTAGCACAGATTGTTTTAGAGCCATCAAGTCAGAAATTTCTGCGCCGGCGGCCTCAATAATCATCGGCAAATTAACCCCGGTTATTATATTAACCCGCTTAGCATCTAGCATTGATAAAGCCATAGAGCTAGGCGTTCCCCCAAACACATCCGATAGTATCAAAATATCGCTCTCTGCGCTGAGTTCGCTGACTAAATCTTTTAACCGCAAATAAGAATCGCTTGACCTATCGCCGGTTTTGAAAGAAAAAGCAATAAACCCAGTATCACGGCCAACTATATTATTGCACGTTTCAATCAATGCTTGCGCCAAGTCACCATGAGCCGTAACTATCACCCGCACATTTCTGCCCATAGCCATATACTTATTACTAAGTATTACCAAAATAATCCGTCCAACGCACCATTCATCAGATGCAAACACAATCTGCTGGCCACTAGCAATCACTGCCAGCACCGGCCCTGGGCGGTCAGCTTGGCCGCTACGCCATAGCGCATTCCGCACAGGTAGTCGGGTCGGCTAACCGGCCTCAAAACACAAGCAATCAGCCTGCATTGTGAACTGCATCTAATCCAGTATTGTACACTAATATTGTACTAAGCACTAAATGGAGGGCATAACTTGGCGAGTCTGGGCAAGACTAATCATCAAAATAGCAAATTAAATGAATAGCTAAATCTCAGACAGGTAAATAAACTAGCGTTTAGTAAAGTCGCTTGCGCTTATTAGATGGCAGTATGTTCAGGGCTTCACGATACTTGGCTACTGTGCGTCTAGCAACTTTAATATCTTCGTTATCAGATAATAATTCAGATATTTGATAGTCAGTTAGAGGCTCTCGCAAATCTTCGCCACGAATGTAGCGGTCAATAATGCCCTTGATACGCATTGAAGATATAGCCCCACCCGAACCCTGCTCAATACCGCTGGTGAAGAAGTATTTTAGCTCAAAAATACCCTGCGGTGAATGGAGGTATTTGTTATTGGTAGTACGGCTAACGGTTGATTCGTGCATGTCAATATCAGCAGCAACATCACGCAAAACCATTGGTTTAAGGCAGTCTACGCCTTTTTCAAAAAACTCATGCTGATGCTTAACTATGCTTTTAGTTACCGCCAAAATGGTTCGTTGTCGTTGCTCAATGCTTTTTAGTAGCCATTGGCCATCTTTAATTTTTTCTTGAATATACTCATTGGTCAAAGACTTATCATCGGGTACATTGGGGCTTAGATTAGTATAAAAGCTGCTTAATTTAATGCCCGGAAAGCCACGGTCATTCAAGACAACTCTATAGTCGCCAACTAAATTATCTACCTCTGAATTACCATTATAACGATATACATAGACATCAGGATTAATATACTGGACGACTTTTGTATTAAATGAGCGACCGGGTTTGGGCTCTAACGCAGTAATCAGGCGGTAGGCATCTAAAATATCTTCTAAAGATACCTTCTCACGGCGGGCTATCTTGTGCAGATCTTTGTTTTCAAGCAATTTAATATGCTTTTTAACAATTCTTAATGCCAGTGGATGATTAAGCTCTTTCAGCTGAACTTCTAAACATTCGTAGAGGCTGCGTGAGCCGCATCCTGCCGGCTCAAAGCCATACCGAATATGATGCAGCACACCAAAAATTCTTTCTAACAGCCGATGCCCGCTAGACTGTGGCTGTATTTCAGCTAGCTCGTTGTGGCTGTCAATGGTGCGGATTTCTTTGTAGCAAAGGTCAACGCTTTGCAAATCAAAGTCTGGCCAGCCGTCTGCAGTCCGTGCCCAGTCTGCATCAGTAGACTGCTCTATCTGCTGCATTAGCTCTGGATTACCATCCATAATTTCACGCAGGCTGGTTGTTAAGTAGCCATCGGCATTGATGTTACCGATGATAACTCTGCCCACGTTTTTCTCTAGCTGGCCAAGCTGACAGGTGTCTAGCTGCCAATTTAGATGATCCTCAAGCGAGGTAATGTTACTAAGGGTTGCTTCTAGTCCGTGGTCATTGTCTCGGCTACTGCGAATATCAATGGTTTTTGTGCTAGAAGTTATGTAGTCGGGCAGTTCTTCATCATCGGTTTCTTCACTATCAGAGCCTTCTTCAATAACCGGATTTTCAAGTAATGCCTGTTCAATAAACTCTTCTAGCTCGTGCCGTGACAGCTGCAACATCTTAATTGCCTGCTGCAACTGCGGGGTCATCACCAGCTGCTGATTCAGTTTTACCTGTAATTTAAGATTGAGGGCCATCCTATTACCTCCAAATACGCTCCAGCGTACAACAATCTCAATGCTAATTACGCTTTATACGCACTTTATAAGTTATGTATATGCGCTACACGTGCAACAATATGCACGTATAGTGTTAAGCAAAAAGTATACCACTTGAGCTCAAAAAAGACTAACTCGGCCGAAAAGTTTATGCATTATCCTATACATTATTCCGCACATTATTCTATGCATTATAATGTAACGACTTATGCTTATTCTTCAAATAGAGAAATTCTCGCCAAAGTAGAACTGGCGCGCACGTTCATCATTAATCAAAACTTTGGGTGGACCTGAAGTTAAAATCTTACCTATACTTATAACGTAGGCTCTGTCAGTAATGCCCAAAGTTTCACGGACATTATGATCAGTGATTAATATTCCGATATTGCGATTGCGAATATCGGCAATGATATTTTGAATATCAACAATAGAAATAGGGTCAACTCCGGCAAAGGGCTCATCAAGCAGCAAAAACTTCGGATTAACAACTAAGGCTCGGGCTATTTCTATGCGGCGACATTCTCCGCCCGACAACTGATAACCCATAGAATAGCGCACGGCCTCTAAGCCCATTTCGCTAATAATGCTATCAACCCGATACTTGCGCTCTGCCCATGACAAGCCCCGACCTTGCAGTACAGCAAACAGATTATTTTCTACACTTAATTTACGGAAGACAGACTTTTCTTGAGGCAAATAACTTAATCCAAGACGAGCTCTTTTGTGGAGGGGCATCCGAGTGATATTTTTATCATCCAGCCAAATAGAGCCCTTTTGAGAGCTCACCGCACCGGCAATCATGTAGAAGGTAGTGGTCTTGCCAGCTCCATTAGGCCCCAACAATCCAACCACCTCACCGCAATGCACCTTTAGGCTTACATCATCCACAACTCGCCGGCCGGCAAAACTTTTAACCAAGCCCTGTGCGCTAAGTACTGAGGTGCTGCTATTATTCATCTTTGTGCAGTCCTTGTTTAATAATCAGTTCTTTGTGCAGGTGAAAGTCAAGGGGGGTTAAAATTGCTTCAAGCTGCTCTTCAAATGCATCCAAGCTGTCATAAATACTGTAGTCAATATGAATGAGCTTGGCCACAAGCTGGGGTCTTAACTTGTCAACTAAACGTTGTACATCAAATACATAGCGTTCTTTAGGGCTTACATTAACCCCAATCTTTACCTTTAGCGGTGACTGCGTTGATGACCCCACCTCAACCAAACCCTGTTCGGGATCAAGAAATACCTCAAGCCGTTCCGATTGAACGTCTTGGCCATCAATGTTGCCGGTAGCATTGCCTAGCAGTTCTATGGTCTTACCAATAGGCTGTTGCTTTGAGTTGGCGACCGCTGCCCTAAACCATTGCTGCGGACGTATCAAATGCACGTTGCCGATGGCTTTGAAAGACTGCACCTTATTGTCGCTATCCATAATTAGAATAATCTGCTGGGCACTTAGTGAGGCTGGGCCTTGAGTTAGCCATGCTTCGCCAAGCAGAGTTATGGTTTTAAGCTCTTTGTCTATAGTGGCTCGTGTTGCTGATGCTTGAGTTTGCTGGGCTTCTTCAATTAAGATTGCCTCGGCTCCGGTTTCAAATTCCAAAGGCTGTTCATTGCCTCGCACAAAAAACATTGCGCCTTCATCTTCACCAATTACCTCATGGGCTTTAAGAGTTAATCCCGGTTCCTGCCAGCTAACATTGCCAATTAACACCCAGCGCAATTTATCAATGGCAGCATGATCCGCCTCTCCACTGCCATCAGCAAAGTTAAAAGCAACTTTCTCTGGAAAAACTATGCGCTTCCAGTTTTGCTCATACTGATAGAGGCGGGCTATTTCTGATGAAAAATCTAGCCGCCAATCACGCAAAAATCCCTCTACTTCACCGCTCACTTCGGCCATATTAGAGGCTATATCCAGCTTGCCACTATTTTGTGCGCTAAGGCAGATGCTGCGCTCTACGGGGCAGCTGTTAGCCAAAAGCACTGCTGGCCACAGCATAATCAGCACTAAGAATAAATAGCTATGATGCTTGAACAACACCGCTAACCGCTTTGGAAGATAGTTTTGAGTACTTACGAGCTGCCTCTATAAACGCCACAAACAAGGGATGGGGCGCAAAAGGCTTAGAGACTAACTCTGGATGAAACTGCGACCCAATGAACCACGGATGCGCTGGGATTTCTATCATCTCAACCAACCCACCCAACCGACTTGTAGCACTGATCAGCATTCCCTTAGCTTGAATAGCTTCTTCAAAATCATTATTGAATTCAAGGCGATGGCGATGGCGCTCGGTAATAGTCTCGCTTCTATAAATCTTCGCCGCCAAAGAGTTTGGCTTTAGTTGAGCCTCAAAGCCACCCAAACGCATAGAAGCCCCCTTATAGCCATTTTGATCCGGCAGCATGATAATTAAATTATTGGGATTGTCAGGGGTTATCTCTTCAGAGCTGGCATTGGCAATATTAAGTACATGGCGGGCATATTCAACTATGGCTACCTGAAAGCCTAAGCAAATGCCTAGGTAGGGAACTTCATGCTCACGTGCGTATTGGCAGGCTAGCAATTTGCCTTCAAAGCCTCGCTCACCAAATCCACCGGGAATAAGCACTGCATCGCCGTCACCTAAAATATGGTCAACGTTACTGGGTGTTATTTCTTCAGCCTTAATTGGATTGATGCGTATCCGGTGTCGGTTTTCAATAGAGCCGTGCTGTAGTGCTTCGTAAATGCTTTCGTAGGCATCTTTTTGGCCAACATACTTGCCAACAATATTAATACGCACCTCGGTTGTGCTTTGCTTAAAAACATTGTTGATGTTGCGCCACTTGGTCAAATTAGGCTTGGCTGTCCACATGCCAAGGCGTTTTACGAGGCGGTCATCAAGGCCTTCTTCATGTAGCCGTAGCGGTACTTCGTAGACCATCTCTACAGTCCTTTGCGGTATAACACAGTCTGCACTAACATTAGTGAATAATGACAGCTTGTCACGCATCTCTTTAGATATTGGTGCTTCGGCACGGCACAGCAATATATCAGGTTGTAGACCAATCTCACGCATTTTAGTAGTGCTATGCTGGGCGGGTTTGGTTTTTAGCTCATCGGCAATAGAGGGCAAGAGTACCATGTGTACAAAGGCAATATTGCTAGAGCCAACCTCTAGTCGCAACTGGCGCACTGCTTCAAGAAAGGGCAAAGATTCTATATCGCCAACGGTGCCGCCAATCTCAATAATTGATACGTCTGCGCTGCCCGATGCATTATAAATTCGCCGTTTAATCTCGTCAGTAATATGCGGAATAACCTGTATGGTTGTGCCTAAAAACTCGCCCTTACGCTCTTTTTCAATAACGGTGTTATAAACCTGCCCTGTGGTAAAGTTATTGTTAGATGACAGCTCAGCCTTGGTAAAACGTTCATAATGTCCAATATCTAGGTCTGTTTCTGTGCCATCGTTGGTTACAAACACTTCACCGTGCTGAAAGGGGCTTATTGTACCGGGGTCAACATTTATGTAGGGGTCTAGCTTGGTCAGCATTACACTTAGGCCTCGACTTTCTAGCAGTGCGCCGATTGAGGCTGCGGTAATGCCCTTGCCCAATCCAGATACAACACCCCCGGTAATAATGATATATTTAGTAGACATTGGCGTTGCGCATATATAATAATTAGACATGGTAATGGTGCTACCTAGGTTGTTCATTGTCAATTGACGGCCTTATAAATGGGGGTATTAGTGCCTTGGCGAGTTCAGCCGCCAAGCTCTAAATAAAATTATTTTTTTAGAACAGTAGGTTAATCATGAATAAAGAAGCAATCGTTCTTTGGATATTTTTGTTTATGATGGGTTTTGCGCTATCTTATGGCTCTGTAAAGCTGGCCGCAGCATCAATCAGAGTTGAGTTTGAACAGCACTATAATGCGTTGCCTAATGCAACCACCTTTTATGACCGTGAAGGGCAGGTTTTAGCTACCTTTAGCGGTGATGAGCGGCGGCGAATAGTTCCACTGTCAGACATAGACATCAAACTTCAGCAAGCCGTAGTGGCTATTGAAGACCATCGCTTTTTTGAGCATTCTGGCATTGACATACAACGTGTACTTGCTGCCATATTGGCCAATCTAAAGTCATTAAGCTACGAGCAAGGTGGCAGCACTATCACCCAGCAGTTAGTTAAGCTGACTTTGCTTTCTCCAGAGCGTTCTATATTCCGAAAAATCAAAGAAGCCTTTATTTCTCTATCTTTAGAGACCGCCTACAGTAAAGAACAGCTATTAGAATTTTATTTAAATAAGGTCTACATGGGCAATGGCATCCATGGTGTTGAGATGGCCTCTAGGATGTATTTTAAGCGTAGCGTTAAAGATTTAAGCCTTGCCCAAGCCTCTTTGTTAGCAGCCATTATCAAAAAACCTTCGGGCTACTTCAAGCCGGCCAGAGATTTTTGGGAGCAAAGCTCTAAACCTATTTTGGCCTCAGAGCTAGAGCAATTAAGCCTACGTCAGCGGCTAGTCTTAACCAATATGTTGCGCAACGGTTGGGCTAATCGCATGGCGGTAAGAAATGCCGGTTTTGAGCCGACCGAGCTTTATAAGCCCGTAGCAGAATTTTTACAAACCAAGGCACCCTACTTTGTGCAGTCGGTAATCAAGCGATTGCGTGAAGCCTTAGATGTAGATTCGATTATTGGCAAAGGCTATCACGTTTACACCACCCTTGACATGCGCCTTCAAGAACTGGCCGAGCAAGAGCTTGCCGAGGCTTATGTTCAGCAATCGGGCGCAGAGCAGCAAGCCATGGTGGTTATTAACCCTGCTGATGGCAACGTGCTGACCCTAGTTGGTGGACGGGACTATTCAGTGTCACAGTTTAATCGGGCTATCCAAGCCTATCGCCCAACGGGTTCGGCCTTTAAGCCTATTGTGTATGCAACGGCGCTTGAGTATGGCTATCAGGTAAACTCAACCTTTATAGATTCGCCCATGCGCTATATCAGAGATGAAAATCAGCAAAGTTTTGCGCAGCACCTTGATGAAGAGGGGCGAATTATTGCCGAGACGCGCCTCAACATGCCGTCAGATGCTTCTACGGAGTTAACTCAATTTCCTCAAGGCATCATTGACTCTTATCAGCCTGAAAACTATGGAAAAATATATGGGATGCGGTTGCGTTATCCTAATCAAATTGGTGATCTACCCCGTGAGCGACGCATGACGCTTATGCGAGCTCTTGAACGCTCTAGCAACAGCATTACCGTTAAACTACTGGCAAATGTAGGCTTAACAAATATTGCCGATTATGCGAGCAAGTTTAATCTGTCAGTAGACCCTCAAACAGGGCTGTGCATAGCTCTAGGCTGTTCAGAAAATAATCTGCTTAACCTAACCATGGCCTATTCGGTGTTTGCTAATGATGGACAGCTTAAACCGGCAGTCTTTATTAGTGAAGTTAAAGATAGTTCGGGCAATGTTATCTATAAAAAGGCTGCTAGAGGCGGTGAAAGAGTCATCTCAAAATGGGTGGCCAGTCAGCTATTAGACATGCTGCAAAACGTAGTCAAGCACGGCACCGGTCGCCGTGCTGATATTGGCGGAGCCGTTGCCGGCAAAACTGGAACCAGCGATGATTCTCGTGATGCTTGGTTTGTGGGTATGACGCCATCACTGCTGGCCGGCGTGTGGTTGGGCAATGATGATAACTCAATTATTCCTAATGAAAGCGGCGGCCGAACCCCGGCTACTGTGTGGAGAAACTTTATGATTCAAGCTCTGGAAGGTGATAATGAGGAGCACTTTCATGATGATGAAGAATATTTAAGCATAAGAACCTGTGAAATCAGCGGCCAGCACGCCAATGAGTGGTGCCCAGTAACTAATTTTTATCACTACCGCCTCCATGAGGCTCCCGGAGCGGTTTGCGCCCTGCACTATGGCCCCTTTGCTGCGGCACCTGTTCCTAGCCCTGACTCATACGCCTACAAGCTAGGCCAAGCCTTTGCCCTGCCCAAGCAGCTATTGACTAAGCAATAGCTCCCGTGTAACCAGCGCACCCCGTACTAAGGCTAGATAAGATTCGTGCTAGATAAGTCTGATGGTGGCCGTGGGTTAGTTCCCTTTTTCGGTAGCAGAAATGCTGGCATGTACTGAACGCTGAATGCTGACTCTTTTTTCGGGCGGAACAAAGTGATCAATTTGGCTTCGTGCTGCCGGCGACATCTTTAACGGCGGATAGTCGTTTTCTTTATCTATTTTCTTGAGTAGTTCTTGCAGTTTGTCTATGCAGTGGTTGATGTAAAGGTTTTCTTCGTAATAAGTTCCTAATTGCCCCATGCGTGAATGAGAGCTGGCCCAAAGTTTCTCATTATTACGTAGTCCAAAGCTGATAATTGAATAAATAGAATCAACAAGTCTAAGAGCGCTTTCATTATGAGAGTTAAAAAACAACGCCTCATTCAAAAACTTTATCGCCCTGATAATAGAGCTGAAATTCACGTCTAGTTCAGAAGCATTAGATCGCTTTTTGATGCCCGAATAGGTTAGGGCGTGGGCTAGGTAAAAAAGAATGGCTGAATGCAGAGTGTTCTCACTAATGTCTTTGATGAACTCTTCATTGCCAGACCGAACAGCGTGGCTGTATGAATCTATATACTTTGTGGCATCCTTGTAAGAGCTTAAATTGTAAAGCGTTTTTAGCTCTTGAAGCATCTTCTTACCCGCCGTGAGCTCGTTCTTTGAGCCCAATTCCGCAAGCAATACCCAGCGCATGGCTTGGCTTTGTGATTCTTGGTCGCTAACGGCTGCCTCAGAGCAGGCTAAATTGAGAAAGAATTTATGGTCTAAGGCAGTAATGTTATAGTCAAACACCTCAAGATAACAGCGCATAATGTTTTCTCTATACGACCGATCGTCTAGTGCCATCGCCAAATTAATAAAGGCATCATGGTAGTTATTGTTGATTTCAATGGCACGTATTAAGGCTGTTTGAGCCTGTTGGCGACTATATTCAGCATATTCACTATTTTTGCCTTTTTTTCGTAGCGAAGCCCGTAAATATGATGTTCCAATCATAAAAGGTATGTCGGGGAACGAATTAAAGTTAAATTGGCGTAGCTGGCGATGTTCATCATCAAGAACCTTAAAGCCTTCCATTACGTTGGCTAGATGATGAATAGCTTCATTATAAGAATTATCTAAAAACGAGATTATGCCCATCTGCAACGAAAAAGATAAAAAATCAGGAATATTTTTCTTGATAGAGGCTAACTCTAGTTGCGTTCCAAGCCTTGACCGAGAATCTTTAATGGCCGATACGGTCATATTTTTAGGCGTGGTTACACCCTTAACTAAATGATGATGCTGTGGTTTGCTAACCTCAAATTTGGCAATAGAAGTTTTAACTCTAGTAAACATTATGCTCAAAATCTTATTGCGAGGCACAGTAGAGCCAATGGCCGAAGCCAAGGTTTTTTTAGCTCCAAGAATGCCTAAAATGGCAATAAGCTCTTTTCTGGCAGCACTAATTATCTTAGATAAAACCTCTATCTTTTGATCTTCAGATTGGCTCCGAATAAAATCTAAAATATGAACTTGATAGGGTGGATACAGTGGCAACGACGGAGTATACCAGCTATGAGGCAGTTTAGCACTTGGAGCCGGTAGATTGCTAAGCAGAATACGGCATTTTTTTTCGGCAATGCTATCAAAGTTAGAGTAAACATCGTACTTTTCGTGGGTATTTTTTCCATCATTATAGCGGAGGCGTGACATATGGAGTAGCTGATCTAGCTCCATCCGCACCGCCAGAACATAAAATAGCCGATCTTCACGATAGTGCATGGCATCTTTCAGCAAGTTAGAACTCTGCTGAAGCGAGCGCATAGTATCCCAGCCGCTAGTCTCTAGCTCATTATAATATAATATTGCTGCCTGCGAAAAACGAACCAAAAACCAATCTCTTGAATTGCGCTTAATAGAACCCAAGGCTTCCTGCAAACGATGCTGTGAACGAGCATCAAACAGAAATAAATTAGAGGCCTCTTTTTCAATTTCGCTATAATTCACAATAAGCCTTTATTTGGCATGACTAAATAGTTGACTGCTTACTAATATTAAACAATCTTAATCATAACTCAAGCTCTGCAGTAGCTCTTTTTCCTGCTGTAGAAGATGGAAAGCGCTGCGATACTTCATCAAAATAGTAACTAGCTCGCTTATTATCGCCTCGCATAGCATAGATTTGACCCAGTCTATAAATAGCTTCCGGTGTTTTGAAGCCCTCTAAAGAACTGCGATGCTCATACTGCCGTAACAATTCACGATACTCGTTTTCGGCCGCGTCAATATTGCCCATGGCAAGGTGGGCTTCACCAATCCAAAACCGAGCATTATCACTGTATTGGTCATCAGGAAAATTCTTCAAAAAATTAGTATAAATATCAATACTGTTTTGGTATTCCTTGCGTGACATCATTATAAAACCCTTGTCATACAACGATTTAGCTTCACGATGAATACTAAGAATAATAGGGTCTTGAGGCGGAATAAGATCAGGGTCGTTAAACTCTTCTAGCTCTGCATCAGCTATAATTACCGTTGATGCCTGTGGCACTTCTTCAACCAGACCCAGCGATTCCTCAATAGTTAGATGACCAGCCGTGGCCATAGAGCCATCGCTAGGCACCCCTAATGCGTCTTCGGCAGAGCTGTTTTGGCCAATGGCATTTTCAGTAGGCATAGCTCTTGAGGGTTGGTCGGCTTCGGTTAGCGCAATGTTGTTGCTGGCTAATGGTTCAACGGGTGGGCTGGCACTGGCCACAGTTTGAACCGGCGGTGTCTGCTGAGCAATTGATTGCTGTAATGATGAGGCCACCGAGCGTTCTAGCAATTCAAAATTCGTGTTCATCATTTCACGGAAACGCTTATTTTCTGCTTGCTCACGCTGTAGAGCTTCACGTAATGTCTCAAGTTCTTGTTGCGATGCCTGCAACTTTTTTGACAACACTGCCTCACTGCTAGAAATCGCTCTTCGCTGCGGCTGAACCATCTCGCCGCTACTGCTGCAAGCCATCATGGCCGGTGCTACCAGCAACACGATGGCTATCCTAAACAAATTCAAATTCATGGTCTTCCTATGTCCAATAATTTGTTATTCACAAACTAGCACAATACTAGTCCTTTTTAGACAAACTACTGGGTCAAATGCAAAAAATGCGCCAACATAGGCGTGTCAGCCAGCTTAAATGCCTGCTATGAGCTTTGCACCTCCTAGAAGAAAATTTGTGTCAGCACAATATACAGCGGTATCAGAGTAATGCCGGCGTAAAATGCATAACCAAAAAAGCTGGGCATCCGTACGCCTTCATGCTCGGCAATCGCCCGCACCATAAAGTTTGGACCATTACCAATGTAGGTGTTGGCACCCATAAATACCGCACCGGCTGAAATACCGAGTAAAATTTGCTCACGAGCGGCAGCAGTAGTCATCTCAATAGCACTCTCTACCCCAAAATAGCCCATAGACGTATGCAAAAAGGCTAAATAAGTGGGGGCATTATCTAAGAAGCTCGACAATATACCCGTGTACCAAAAATATTCCATTGGTGAGGCTATGCCTAGCTCTGAGCCACGAGCATTCAGCAGCATCAACGCCGGCGCCATAGTGGTAAAGATCGCAATAAATAAGTAGGCAACCTCTAAGATAGGTTCATAATTAAAATTATTGTCACGGCGGATTTTGGCACTAGAAATAACTAATGACATCAACGCTAAAACTACCATAGTCAGCTCACGCAACAAGCCCTCTATGTGCAGCTTGCCCAAAGAACCCACCACAATATAATCATCAAACTTAAATACTCCGCTGGCAATTACTGAGGCCACTACTCCTAACAGCAGAATGATATTAATTGAGCCTTCAATCTTGATCTTAATCTTAGTTCCACGAGGCACTTTGCCGATTAAATAACGGTCTAAAAAATAAAACCCAGTCAATATAAAAGTAATACAAAACAGCCACATCGGGAATAGTTTTAGCGTCCATTCAAAGGGTATTCCCTGCAAAAAGCCTAAAAAGAGGGGTGGGTCTCCAATCGGAGTAAGGGCTCCACCAATATTACAAACCAAGAAGATAAAGGCCAACACAATATGAACCTTTCTCTTTCGTCCTTTGTTGGCTCTTAATAATGGTCTAATAAGTAGCATTGCCGCACCGGTTGTACCGATAAGGCTGGCCAAGATTGACCCGATGAATAAAATGGCCGTATTAACAACGGGAACACCCGGAATAGTTCCAGAAATATTAATACCCCCAGAAATAATGAATAAAGAGCCGAGTAATGCAATAAAGGCAATATATTCTTCGTAAACTAAAAATAAGCGTGGGCCATAGTCGGCTAAAAAGTTGTCGCCGGATGAAGCAAACATGAACAAATAACCCACAATCACCCACAAAAAGCCAATCTTGCCGTAATTATGATGCCAAATGTTGGGCATCAATAGCGGACAAAGAGCAATTGACAGCAAAATGCCCACAAAAGGAATAACTGTCCATAAGGGCGGCACAAATGATGACGTAGTCATTTCAGCTGCTTCAGCTAAATATGGCGTGCAAAGCAATAAAATCAGCCAAGTTAGGGTTTTTCCATGTCGCAAATAATCGGAGTTAGTTGCCCTAAATATAGTCATATTTTTTCTCCCAGAATGACGTTCGCACCCTAAATATGCGATTATTGGTGTAGGATGTAAGATGTGTCTGCTACCATGAGTATTGTGGTGTCAGAATGCGGTAGTTAGACCTCGCCAGTATTGTACAACAAATTTGAACGCATGATAAGAGCACTTACCAGCGCACTATTACCTAATAAAAACGAAAAACTTCTTAAAGAGTATCGTAAAATTGTTGCGGCCATTAATGTTCAAGGCGAACATCTGCGCAAGCTAGATGATGCCCAGTTATCACAGCAGGCCACTCAACTAAGGCAGCAGGCTAGCAATGGCCAAAGTTTAGACTCTTTGTTGGTTGATGCCTTTGCTGTTGCCAGAGAAACCGGCCATCGGGTACTTGGCGAGCGACTATATGATGTTCAATTATTAGGCAGCATAGCTCTGCACCAAGGCAAAATATCAGAGATGAAAACCGGCGAAGGCAAAACGCTATGCTCTACAGCAGCGGCCTTTCTGAATGCACTAAGTGGTAAGGGCGTGCATATTGTAACCCCCAATGACTATTTAGCCCAGCGTGATAGCGAATGGATGGGTAGCATGTATCAGCGACTGGGGCTAAGCGTAGGGCTTATTCAAAACTCAAACACCGGCGATGAGCGTCGCAATGCCTACGCTGCTGACATAACCTACGGAACTAATAACGAATTTGGTTTTGATTACCTGCGTGACAACATGCAGTATCAGGTATCTAGCTTTGTGCAGCGAGGCCACAACTATGCCATTATTGATGAGGTTGACAGCATTTTAATTGATGAGGCACGCACACCCTTAATCATTAGTGGCCCGTCAGAGCAATCTACCGATCGTTACTATACTATCCAAACTATAATCCGTGGCTTAACTCGTGAAGTCCGTAAGCGTGACCTTGAGCATCTTGCTAAGCCAGAGCAAGCCCGCTTCCAAAAAGCACCCCTTGAAGCCGATGAGTTTTATGTGCTTCAGCAGGGAGATTATCTGATGGATGAAAAATCACGAACAATTAACCTAACCGAACGTGGCAGTAATACTATAGAGCAACGCATCAATAAAAAATCTAAACTAATTCAGGGGAGTTTATTTGACTATGAGAACATAGAAATTCTGCACCATGTCAACCAAGCCCTAAAGGCTAACTATCTTTTTAGGCGTGATGTTGACTATGTGGTTAGTGATGGCAAGGTGATTGTGGTTGATGAGTTTACCGGCCGTCTGATGGCGGGGCGACGCTTTGGCGATGGCTTGCACCAAGCCCTTGAAGCTAAAGAGGGCGTTAAGATTGAGCGTGAAAGCCAAACCTTTGCTACGATAACTTTTCAAAATTACTTTCGGATGTACAACAAGCTGGGCGGCATGACTGGCACAGCGAAAACCGAAGAAGACGAGTTTATCAAAATCTACGGTGCCGAAGTGCTGGTGGTGCCGACTAATCGTGAAATAAAGCGTACTGATCTGCCCGATTCTGTCTTTCAGACCAATGCTGGCAAGTTAAAGGCCGTCATCAAAAAAATTAAAGAGGTCAACGCCAGTGGTCAGCCTATTTTAGTCGGTACAATATCTATTGAGGTTTCTGAAAGTCTTAGCGCGAATCTAAAAAAAGCTGGCATCAAGCACACCGTTCTTAATGCCAAATATCATGAAAAAGAGGCTGAAATAGTGGCGCAGGCTGGTCAGCGTGGTCAGGTTACCATTGCCACTAACATGGCTGGTCGCGGAACAGACATTAAACTGGGCGAAGGTGTTAATGAGCTTGGCGGATTGTTTATATTAGGCACTGAACGCCATGAAAGTCGACGCATTGATAATCAGTTGCGTGGGCGTGCAGGTCGGCAGGGTGATAACGGCACCTCGCAGTTTTATATATCGTTGCAAGATGATTTAATGCGCATCTTTGGTGGTGATCGTATTCGCAACATAATCGGTCGGCTTAATGTGCCTGAAGATGAACCGATTGTATCGGGAATGCTTAGTCGCTCTATAGAAGGTGCGCAGCGCAAGGTAGAGGCGCATCACTTTGAAATGCGTAAGCACGTGCTAGAGTATGATGATGTTATGAATAATCAGCGCAGCATAATCTATGAGCTGCGGCAAAGCATTTTAATGTCTAATCCAGAAGAAGTGCTGCTAGACATGCTTGATGAAGTGCTAGAGGTTATTGTCTCTGAAAGCTGTGATGATAAAAATATAGATGTTTGGGATACCGGCAGCCTTTTAGACCAATGTCAGGCATTGTTTGGCCTGCAAGTTCAGTTTGACTTTGAAGACCATCATCTTGACAGTCAAAAGCTGCGCCAACAAGCTATGGAACAATTAGAAAGTCATTATCAGCAACGGCGGAGCGTCTTTTTAGAGGACTTAGCCACCAGCCAAGATTTAAGCCCCGAAGCTGCATCAGATGCTTATCAAAATCTGCTACGACAAATTGCGTTATCAATTAGTGATAACCTCTGGAAAGAGCATTTGCTGGTGATGGATAATCTGCGTGAAGCGGTTGGATTAGTTGGCTATGCGCAGAAAAAACCGATTGATGAATACAAGCGTGAAGCCCTGCGGATATTCACTACTTTGGTTGAGCGCATTAGTCGTGAAGTGGCAAGAACCTACTTCCACATCAAAATAGCCGCTCCGATTGAACAGCGTGAACGCCGGCTATCTAGCAACCTTAAGTTTACCTCATCGCAAGCCGAAACGCCCCAAAAAGGGAGCACGGTAAGCAATGCGCAAAAAATAGGTCGCAATAGCCCCTGCTATTGTGGTAGTGGCAAAAAGTTTAAGAATTGTCATATGAAAGATCAACATAAAACCCAAACAGGTTAGCCCCAATTATTATGCTTAACTCTAAAAAAATACTTTCATCAAGGTTTGATAACCGTATCGTTATAGTTAGTCCCCAAGACATTATTGCTGACAGAATGGGCGCAATAACTAATTTAATCATTAAGAACTACTTAGAGCTTATCAATCCCGGAATTGGTCTGTTTATTGTTGATAACGTGGCCGTTTGTCGTCAGGGACGGAACAGAAACCACCAACTAACGCTTAGTGATGAGCTGCATGTTAGTGGTCTTGAACAGCTTATTACTAAGGTTAATGATAAGGGTGCTCGCATTGCCATCAGACTAAACCATGCCGGCGCAAAGACCACTCGCAATATCTGTGATGAACAACCCGTTGCTCCATCGGCCATTCATCTGGGCAAAGATTATGACCAGGCCCGTGAGTTAGGTGAAACAGGCCTAGAGTTCGTCTTAATGAGCTTCGTACACGCCGCTGAAAGAGCCGTAGAAGCTGGTGCTGACATTGTAGAGCTGAACGGTCGGGACAAAATGCTGCTTGAGCAGTTCTTATCACAACGGCTTAACCATCGTGAAGACAAGTACGGTGGGCAATTCAAACGCCGCCTGCAATTTATTGAAGAGATAATCAGCAGTATTAGGAGTCGCATTAAATCTAATCATTTAATATCATTTGCTTTCTCAATACATGACCTACTTGATGAAGGATTGAATGAAAAAAACATACAAGCCCTAGTTAGTGGAGTTAAAAAGGCCGGTGCTAACATTTTGAATCCTCTCGCTCCGCAGGCGCCAACCAAGCTGGTTCATTTAGACAGGGTATTTACCAAATACATTGAAGATGCTGAAGAAATGCCCTATATCGCCGAGATTAATTCAAAGTCAGTTTCTGCCTATCGTGAGATTCTGAACATTAATAATCCGCCCAGTTTTATTTCTTTAGATAAATCGGTGTTCAAGCGTTCAGATTGGCAGTCAATTTTTAGGCCTGATATGACGGTTAATACAAAAACCGCTAGCTAAGGTGGCTATGCCTGATTCAAAACCTATGCAGATAGGTATTATTTGCGGGGGGCGTAGTGGCGAGCATGAGGTTTCTTTGCAGTCGGCGGTGGCCATTGCGAAATCAATTGATCAGCGTTTGTATCAGCCGGTGCTGATTGGCATTGATAAGCTAGGGCAGTTTAGGCTTGCCGGCGATGAGCCACTTATTCAAGACCAAGCCAACCCTCGGCGCATTAAAATTAATCCGCAATCACTGGTTGTTAATCCGCAAATTGAGGCTGGCAAGGTTGCTTTTTATGCCTCAGACAACACCAAACTAACTGAATATATAAAGCTATTCTTTCCTATTATTCATGGCACAGATGGTGAAGATGGTGCCGTGCAGGGCATGTTACGCATGTGGGGTGTGGCTTTTGTGGGCAGTGATATAATCGGCTCGGCTATCAACATGCACAAAGACTGCATGAAGCAGTTGTTGCGGCAATGCGGACTAAGGGTTGCTCGTTCGCAGCTCATCACAGGTCAAGAAGAGCTTGGCTATGCTGATTTTGCCCAGCGTTGGAACACCAAGACAATTTTTGTTAAGGCCAATAACTTGGGTTCATCGGTGGGTATCAGCAAGGTCAGCGACCAGCAACAATATACTGCTGCCGTTGATGATGCCCTGTGCTACAGTGAGCAGGCCTTAATAGAAGAGGCCATAGTTGGCCGTGAGCTAGAATGTGCTGTGCTAGAGCTAGCCACAGGCGAGATTAAGGCATCTCGTTGCGCCGAGATTATTGCACCGGATGGCTTTTACTCTTATTCTGCCAAATACCTAGAACCTGAGCAGACGCAAATTATTGCTCCAGCTGAGCTTTCAGCAACAGAATTAGGCAATCTTCAACAGGCAGCGATTGCTGCCTTCAAAAACACTTACTGCACGGGCTTGGCACGGGTAGATATGTTTCTTGAGGCCGATGGGCAAATCATTATCAGTGAGGTCAACACACTGCCGGGCTTTACTGCCATCAGCATGTATCCAAAGCTGTGGAATATTGAGGGAATAAGTTTTCAAGAACTAATTAGCGAGCTTTTACGCCAAGCACTTAGACGCCACGAGGCAACACTCAGGCTATCACGCAATTATCCTTTATAGCCTTAAAGCCGAAGAGATAACAAACTCAGATCAGAACAACACACAATAAGGTTGGTAAAGGCAAGATTGCCAAACATCACCTAACTTGCCATAAAATCAGTCTTTAGGGTTATTCTCTAGAGAGATTTATCTCCTAAAGCTCTGCTATGGCAAGCCGGTATCTTTTTGCTTTGAAGGCAAAGAAGGTTACGATTATAGCTCTTGCAAGCCGTCAGAATATACAACCTCTTTTTCTTCTTCAGCTGACTCGGGCTCGGCCGCTAAACGAGAAGGCTTTGCCGCAGCATCTTCAGCCGATACTCTAAGAGCCGCATCAGCATGTGACTCAACCTTTACCTCGGCAGTAGATGCAATTTCTTCACGACTCTTGCCATCACTAGGTCGCTCAATGTAAACGTGCTCTTCTTTGCTGAGGCCGTCAATTTCAACGCCAGCATCTCTGGTTACCTCAGATGCTTGAATCAAAATACTTTCTAGCAATTCTCGTGAACGCTGGGCAGCCTCATCCATTAAGTCAATGCGATTCAGCTTGTCATAATAAAGATCTGCCGCATCATACTTGTAGATGTCTGAAACATCGTTTAAGAACAGCGTTTGAATATTAGAAACTTTATTAATCAAACGCCTACGGATACCCGTTTTGGTGGTTACTTGATTAAGCACATTTTCTAACTCACGATAAAGCAGTTCTTCTCTGACGGGCAAATGTCTGTCATGCAAATCATCGTAGGCGCCAAGTCTTTGCAGAATAATGCTTTCTAGGTTGTAGTAAATTTGGTCAATAATGTTTTCACCACCAGAAATAGGAAAGAACACCGTTAAGCGTTGCACCGCCGGACCAAAGTTATAAATCCGCACTCCAACATGCATTGACAGGCACTTTCTAAAACTATCTTTATAGAAGGTATCACGCCTAAACTCTGGCATATCGTCTACCAAATGAAAGTCGCGCATTAACCTGCCAGCAACCTCGTTGTGCAACAGTGCCGTACTCAGATTTCTTTCTGCCTCGCGGCGGATAATACTGGTATCTTGACCCTCTAAAATTAAAGTTGTAAAGCCGTGATGAGTAGCTTTGGGATCTGCTGAAAGGTAATACCCCCACAGTTTCTGATAAATAAGAGTGGCTAAGTTTACATATATCTTATCTAAATCGCCTTTGGTTGGTATAGATAGGGTAGTTGACATGGCATTGCAGTACGGACTATCTACCGTAAACCTTATGCTGGTTTCTATCTGAATGAAATTCTTCAGTGATTCGGCAATATTTCTGATGTAAGAAGGAACATCATCGTAACGCTCTACTACTTGTAGATCTTCTGGTCTCTGGTACAACCGGCCTAATCCACGCTCTAACGAATGCCATACGTATTGCTCGCTCATACGATCTCCTAACTAATATTAAAAAAACTGTTCAATCTATAAATAAAACTGTAAACAAAAAACTATCAACAAACTGCTACCAAACGATCTTATCATGTCGCCATGGTATTAATAGCTAACTATACGCTGTTTAAGATAGATATGTCTAGCCATACTGCCAGATTTTTTACCACCAAAAACTTACTTCTATACAACTCTTATGCCTATTTTATGCCTGCCATCTTATGTCTACCAATGAAAATCCAGAGCCAATCCTAAGCATCGGTTAAAAAACAGATAACCTCAAAAGTTCTATCGACTGGAGGCTCAGAGCGTTCTGCAGCGGCATCTACAAATTTTGGTTGTTGAATAAATCATACAACGCCAGCATTACAGTATAAGGTAAGCTAGGCATAGTTTCAAGCTGTTTATTTTAACGATGTTATTATAAAACTTGCTTTATACTAGCTTGCTTATTATTTGAATATTAGAATAATAAATTACTCTTAATGACTATCTATCGTAGAGTTCATTTAGACCAGAAGGACAATGCCTAACGTTACCAGCCGAATTACAGAAGAGCAACATGCTTTATTTAATTTAGCCTTAAAAACTAATGCTCTACGGTTCGGAGATTTTCAACTGAAAAACGGTCAGCCATCACCATATTTTTTTAATGCCGGAGAGTTTAACTCTGCTCAAACCTTAGCAGAGCTGGCCCAGTTTTATGCTAAGGTGATTATAGATTCTGGCCTAAAGCCTACGCATATTTATGGTCCGGCCTACAAGGGAATTCCGCTGTGCGTAGCTGTGGCTACGGCTCTCTATAACCATAAGGAAGGGTTCAACACGCACTGGTTTTTTGATCGAAAAGAAACCAAGCAACACGGTGATAAGGGTGATTTTGTAGGACACCTCCCTGATAAAAACTCGGTGATTGTAGTTGTAGATGATGTCATCACCGATGGCGCAACTAAACGTTTGGCCCTGGGCAAAATTGAGCATAACTTTGGTTGCCGCCCCCGCCTATTGGTAATTGCCTTAGACCGCATGGAGAGTACCTTAGACTTAGGGATAGAGGTAAAATCTCTGCTTAGTCTTGAGGATATTATTGCCTTTATTAAAGCCTCAACAGATACTGCACTGCGCCAGCATTTACCCGAACTAGAGGAGTATCATCAGCGAAAAACGATTAAAACTGGTTAAGACCTACTTTACGCAGGCCACAGCAGACTTCAAAGAAGCTCAAAAGATGCTTAAAAAGAGTCCGAGTGGTCAGTTATATATAATGGTTCAGGCGGCTATTAATGCCCTAACCGCTGTTTGCTACACTAAGCCTAGGGTGGTGCAATTGCCCCTAAATCAGCCACGGCAGTTGCTAAGGATTTGCCAAGAAACTGAGGCAGACTTTGCTCAGCTAAACCCAGACTGCGCCAAACTGGCTGATTATTTGGATAACGCAGAACCTACTAAGGCCGACAATCTAAGCAGCCTAGCCTCTACGAGAAACATTATTGAGTATTGCCGAATTTTTTTGCAGAAAGGTCGCTTTATCTAACTGCATTTAACCGTTAGAACAGTTCTTAGAGCCAACCTGAATCGGAACATGCTGAAAGTAAAATTGCTAAAACTAGGGTTAGTAGCAATAAGATAGAATGAGCTTCTCTTTTTTTGAGCAATTCCTTCATACATAAATATACGCAGGCTAATCAAAAAAAGTTTCGCAAACCTGTAAGCAAGCACTGTGGGCGGGCATTGTGAGCAGGCATTGTGAGTAGGCATACCAAGCCTCGGCTTAGGGCACAACCACATTAGGCATAGTTGAAAAAGTTATATTGGTAGCACTGGCCGTTGTGGGTTCATTGGTGATGCTGGCTTGGTCAGCACCAATGTTCGGCAATATAGTGGGGCAGGTGGTGGCTACCAGACTTGCGCTAGAAGCAGGGTCTTGGTCAGCTTTGCAGGCAGAGCCTTGGGCTACGTGTCTATAGACTAAATTATTGCCAGAGTAAAGCGACTTCAGAACTCCGCTATTAGTTATGGCGGTGGTGGGTACTCCTCCACCAAATTTAATTAAAAGATTGCTCTCTGTGCCTCCAACATACGCACCGCCATTGCCATTTTTATCTATTACATAGCGACTGGCTACGCTTAGGTCGCCTATGCTGCTTGGAACTAGATTCTTAATATTGGTTTGCTGTTGATTAGTGATAAAACCCAGAGTATTCCCAGAGCTTAATAAAACAATATTTGAGACGGCATTGGTGCCATTTATTTTGATGGTAATAGTAATATCGTAACCAGTGCTGCTTTTGCTATAGGCTATGTGTGCCTGATAGGGGCTAGCCGCAATGCCGCTAGACATTTCAATATTTACGCTTCCGCTGCTGGTTCCATCAAGGCCAGAAAAAGTTCCGCTAATTTTAGTTACCCCTGATAGGTTGTCAAAATAGCCCTTAAGACTGCCGATAGCCGTTTTAGCCTGAGTAACATCAATATAAAAAACAAAATTATCGCTTTCGGTTGAGCTGACTGAGGCTGAGGGTGCATCGCTAGTATTAGCACTGGTGCCCGTAGTTGTAGCGATTTGCCAATGCTTAGTGGCTGATTTTAAGTTGCGCACTATGTAATGCTGTCCGCTTGAGCTGGGCTTACCAGAGCCAGAGATTAACTCTGGGGAACCATCTTCAAATGCTTTTACTTCTTCAGCAAGTTTATCAAGTTGATGGCGGATGGCGGTGCCATTGCCGTAATTGATGAAGATTTTAAGCATTTTATTTGTAACCACTTCCTGCAAAGATAGTGGCCACGAACCGGGATTACTACCGCCGCTAACCGTAGGCGTGCCATATTGCTCGCCTTCGGCAAAGGTGGTAGGCTCTGGCGCAGAATAAAGTGCTTTGGGCAAGCTTACCGTGATGCTTTCATATTCTTCTTTCTTACCACACCCTCCTAATAGCAGTCCGCAGGCCAGCATAGCTAGTATTGAGTACTTAATGTACATACCGCTTTTATAATTCACAGGCTTATATTTTTTGTGTGGATACATTCTCAGATGCCTTGAAAGGTTCACTGCCTTGCTGTAGATAGCATCTAGCTTCGGTACTTGCCGAAAAGATGTCTATCCAGACTTTTACGCAGCATAATTATACATTGCACCATTAAATGACGCAATTTTTTGAGCTTGCAGTACTATTTAGGCACTGATGCCTCGTCAGAGCTTTGCTGGCAAAAAGATTACCGCACTCAAGGCATTTAGATATACTTAACATGTGCACTTTGGCAGGTAAGCCAATATTTTTGAGGCTAAAAACTGTGGCTCAAATAATCTAGTACCATATACCTTTTGCGGTAGTGATGCCTTGCTTTTAGAACCCAGCCCCTTTAGCCATTAGTAGCCTGGTAATCATCTCAGCAATCAGCCCAGCCTTCAATATAGCTTCTACAGAAGATATTACCGGCTAAGCCAGCAAGGGTTTAAGCCAGATTTATTCTATCTTGCTCTATCTTGCTCTGTCTTATTCTACTTATTCTATTCTATTTCTATTATTGAGCCGTAAATAATTGCTCAAAGTCACACTCAATCAAGCCCGGACAGAGCGTGCTTAGATAATCGCTACGGTCAAACTTTTTAAGTTCTGCTAAAAGCTCATTGTTGGGAGTTGCGGCACTGATAACCGCTGGCAGATTAGGACAACTAGCAGTTGCCCCACACAGAATAGGCTGTTTTAGTTTAGCCAGAAAGCTGCCCATATACAAAACGCCAAGCCGCTCCTGCTGATGATAGGTTTGGGCGCCGTTAACATCATAGGCATAGGTATTTTCTTCAGTAATACGAAAGAACTCGGTTAGATTACTGATTAAAAAAGTTTGCTCGCCACTAAGCACTAACTGTCTTATTGCCATAGTACCAGCGTCAGCATTGACTAAGGCATTAATCATTTTTGCTGCGGGGGTCTCTTGCCCAAATTGACTGCGGTAATCGGGATCAAAAATTATTTTAGGTTCAAGCCGGGCTTTAAGTCTAATCAGCTGTTCTGATTGATTAAAACTGACAGCAGCCCAGGCCGTCGCCTTAGAATCAGGCTTAGAAGCATGGTTAGTTCCTAGTTTATAGTAGGCAACCCAATGTGTGCCGGTCTCGTTGCGTTCTGTGTCTATGCGCAGTGCTAGCAAGGCATCAGGTGCTAATATTTTGCGCCGCAGGCTTAGAGAAAAGCTGGTATTACTAAGACGTCTGAGGCGGCCAATCTCAGCATCTTCAGCGTCATACCATATATAGTTGACAGAACTGTAGTTATCTTTGGTAACCAAAACCTTAAATGGCGCAAAGGCACGTGGCGGTAAGATATATTCGCCAATGGCAGTATCTACTACTCTTACCGATGCAAGCCAGTCTTGGGCTAGGCACTGCCACTTCGTAGACAATCCAACCAAAAACAAGAGCAGGTTTTGTGGACTATCAAATGGTGCCGGCTGAACAGCACCCTTAAAGTAGCAAGGCCGGTCTTGATTAATTAATCCCCCGGTGAGCATGGCCGGCGTCATTTTATAAAGCTGAGGAGCCTCAATTGGCACATTGCCCAGTTTAGTTGGCATCTCACAGGCTGTGATAGCCATAACCTGTACTATCAGAGCAGTTATGATTACATGGCGTTGGCTAATTGCTGCTAAGAGACCCTCGCCGAACATGTTAGCCGTAGGTTAAAGACAATAACTTCGCCACGAAGAGCCCATAGACTATCAGCATAAACAAGCCCTCGCCACGATTTATTTTAAGGTCTAATCCGGCGAACATGAAAATTATTAAGGTTAATGCGTAGAAGGGATATTGAAAAAAAGCAACCGTTTCTGTCTCAACAATCAACCCTTGCTTAGAGCCAATAAATGGAGCCATAAGAGCCGGCACGCCCAACACAATAAAAGTATTAAACATGTTTGAGCCGGTAATATTGCCCATAACCATCCCAAACTGACCTTTGCGTACGGCCTTCATAGAAACCACCAGTTCTGGCAATGAAGTGCCCAAGGCCACAATGCTGGCCGCCACCACAGATGTATACAAAGATAGCGATTGCGCCAAATCAACTGCAGCCTGAATGGTATAGTGTGCGCCGATAGGTAGCCCCACTAAGCCAATCAGCAATGATGTTGCAATTTTCAGCTTATCACCAAAGGGCATCTTAAAAGTTTCTGAGTTATCAGTTTTGTTATCAGTTTTAATATCAGTGGCATCGCTGACATTTGAGGAATGCCCTGAGCCATAATAGAATATGTAAATAACATAGCAGATAACTAATAGAGCGCCCTCCCAAGGGCTAACCACGGGCGGGTCGCTAAGGTCGCCACTAAAAATGCTTTGCCATTCTGAAAAATTTTGAGGATAGATAAACGTGCCGACAATAACCAAGCTCATCATCAAAACAGGCATTTCTCCTGAAAGAATCCGACGCTCAAACTTGCATGATTTACCAATGACAGCTACTGCGCCAATAATCAACAGAATATTAGCCACGTTAGAACCCAGCACGGTTCCCAGCACCATTTCGCTATTGCCATTATAAACCGCAAAGGTTGCTGCAGCCCATTCAGGAATAGAGGTGCCGACCGCCAAAACGATTACGCCGATAGAAAATGGTGACAGCCCTAGCCAAGAACCTAGCTTTTCACCACCATCTAAAAGTCTATCTGCGCTAAAAATGAGTACGGCCACACCGACCGCCAGAATAACTAAGGCTTGAATAGTACTAAGCACTTTGAGCTACCATGTGTGAGTAATTTATTAAATGGCGAAGGAATCTGCCTGCCAGCAAAGCCGACACGAAGGTTATTAAATACCACAATTGGTAACGGTCAACTGGCAATTCACACATACTAGCAGTATCTGCGCAAAAAAGATATAGCTCACTAATATATGACTAAAGTATGACTAAAAATTACAGGAGACTATATTAGAAGGCAGGGCTATTGAATATATGACTATTAAAGATACGACAATTGTAGAGACTTATGGCTGTTTATAGAGATTTGTAGAAATTTATAGATTGCTTACATAAGCAAGGTTATATACTTGCTTAGTTACGCACTTACTCATTTATATTTATTATATATACTATAATATTATACTTTCTCTTATACTTTCTTTTATATTATGTATAGCTCTATGTAGTTCTATGTAGTTCTATGTAGTTCTATGTAACTCTATATAGTGCATAGCAGTTTTTATCTTAGTGGCGCAATTAGCTTTAAGCGATATTTTCGTAAACATAACTTACTTGTGTATAGTAACCAATAAATGCTAGCTTATGTACCCAATAAGATTGCCGACTGGCCCTGTGGCGGAACTGGTAGACGCATGCGCCTCAAAAGTGCACGCCTTCTGGGCATGGGAGTTCGAGTCTCCCCGGGGCCAGCTAGTGCTTTCATATTAAATATCTTGCCATACCTCAAGCTAGCAAAAGCTGAGAGCTTTTTAAGCCTCTCTATCTCTAGCTGGCCTCGCCAATGGTTGTAGCCATTATTATTATTTAATTGATGCTTAATTATAAACTGCTGAACAAAGAGCCTGCTCAACGGTGCCACACATAAACACAGCACCTCTAGAGATTCAGAGCATCAACTAGCTTACCTTACTAGTTATTCTGCTAATTACTTGCTAGTTACTTACCGGTGATTCACTATTAAGTTGTGCCTTGTAAGTTATGGCCAAGGCTGGTCTAAAAAAGGAAACTAAAACAGTTGATAAGGGTCAATGTCAATCTGAACATTAACCGTATGCGGAATGCTTTGAGCAGCCACAGCCTCGCCAATGGTCTGCTGCAAAGTTCGTAGAGAAGACACTGAAACTAGCCAGCGGTACTGGCGGTCAATTTTAGCTACTGGCGCAGGGCTGGCACCCAAAACTCGGCAATCAGCTTTCTGGCGTAGCCAAGTCGCTAGGCTTTGCGCCACATGGCAGGCATCATTAGAATTGGTTGAGCGCACTATCAGCAAGGCATGGTTGGCATAGGGCGGCCATTGGTGCTGGCAGCGGATGGTTTGCTCATGATTGGTAAAGCTCTGTGTAGCATGGTCTTTAACCCACTGCCACAACGGTAATTTGGGGTTGAAGGTCTGAATAAAAACTCGCCCGGCAGTGGCTCTACCCACTCGCCCCGCCATTTGAATCAGCAGCTGAAAAGTGCGCTCGGTGGCTCTAAAATCAGGCATGTGCAAAGAAACATCGGCTAACATAGCGATGCCTAGCGTAACCTTTGGAAAATCATGCCCCTTACCCAGCATTTGCGTGCCGATGATGATGTCATAATCATGGTTGCGAATGCCCTGCAAAATGTTCTGTAGTTCGCCACGCTTAGCAATGGCATCACGGTCAAGACGAGCAATGCGTGCCCCTTTAAAATACGCAGACAGTGCCAGCTCTATTTGCTGTGTACCCAAGCCACGGCCTTGAAATCGCTTCCCACTACAACGTGCGCAAATCTTTGGAGCGTTAAGGCTGATATTGCAGTAGTGGCACCGTAGCTTATGGTCATAGCTGTGCCAGCGCAGGGCAACACTGCAATTGGGGCAGGTTACCTCAAACTTGCAGCTAAGACAGTAGAGCAAGCGTGCATAGCCCCGCAGATTCAGAAAGATAATGCTCTGCTCGTCACGATTAAGATTAAACCTAAGCTCATCTAATATCTGTCGGCTTAACAAGGGCATACCTCTTACCGGGCGGTTTTTAGTGAGATCTATTATCTCAATTTTAGGCAGGCTTCGCCCCATAATGCGGTGGGGTAGCTGTAGACGCTCTAATAAACCCTGTTCAATCTTGTGCCTAGTTTCTAATGCTGGCGTGGCACTGCCCAAAACAATAACGGCATCATCAAGCTGGGCTCGTTTGATAGCCACATCACGGGCATGATAGCGAGGTTTTTCATCCTGCTTATAGCTCCATTCATGTTCTTCATCAATAATGATTAAGCCCACATTGCGGAGTGGCGCAAAAACAGCACTACGCACGCCAATAACCAGACCGGTAGTCATGGCCTGAGCCCGATACCATTCTGATTGACGCTGTGCAGAGGTCATACCGCTGTGCAAAACCGCTATGTTTTGGTTAGAGCCACGCTGAAAGCTCTCTACCAGCTGCTCAGTAAGAGCTATCTCTGGCGTTAAAAGCAAGCAGCTCCGCCCTAGTTCAGCAACACGCTGTGCGCAACGCAAATAGACTTCGGTCTTGCCGCTGCCCGTAATTCCTTCAAGCAGAAAACCTTTGTATTGCCCTGCATCTAGTGCAGCATCAATAGCCAAACAGGCCTCTTGCTGGTCTTTATTTAAGACTATTGCAGGCTGGCTTGAGTCGGTCTTTGTTAGATTCGGCAGTATTGTGCTGAACAAGGCCGGCTTGGTCTTCCAAGCGATCATTTTTTCCAGACTGGCTTGCTGCCACAGCCAAGTTAAATCTGATTGAGCAGCTCCGGCTTTTATAAAGCCGTCATCATCCCAACTGCGCTTGCTGGCGAGCCATCGCACTAGATGCTGGGCTAGATTATTATTTGCTTCACCATTTAGGACATTGTTTAAGACATTATCTAAGTCGCCATTTGAATCGCTATTTGCTGCACTATTTGGTTCGTTGTTTAGCTCGCTGTTTACTTCGCTATGTGATTGAGCATCTAGGGCATTATCGGCGTTGGTAGCTAGGTCTATAAAGTCTTGCTTATTCTTCCAGCAATATTTGCGAGCACTAAGCTGGCTTAAACCACCCGGAAAGGCTAAATTGAGTGCCTCGCCCCAGCTACAGCAGTAATAGCTAGCCAGCCACGCCGTAAGTTGCATCATGCTTGAGCTAAGCGCAGGCTCTTGACTGATGGCATAAATGGGCTTCAGGCGGCTAGAGGCGATGGTTGACGCATCTTTTTGACCAACAATGATGCCATTAAGAGTGCGCCTACCCAAGGGAACTCTTGCCCAATGACCAATTAAATTGCCATGGGTGTAATGGACAACGCTATAATCTAGGCTAGTATTGAGGGGGATATTGAGGGCTACTTCAGCTATCATCGGGTTGGTTGGCAATGCTCACCGTAGCCTAATACCATAAGGGCTAAACAATTTAACCAAAGTGTAACGCTAATAGAATACCGCACGCAATATAACAGTCTATAACAGTGATTGAATCAAAAATTAAATTCAAAATTGAAGCCCGTTGCGGTAAGGCCAGAACAGGCACTTTGAACACTACTCACGGTGCTATAACCACACCGGTTTTTATGCCCGTTGGCACTAAGGCCAGCGTAAAATCTTTAGCCCCAGAGCAATTGCTAGCAGCTGGAACAAGCATCTTGCTCTGCAATACGTATCATTTGCATTTGCGTCCCGGAGAAAATATTATCCATAATCTCGGTGGATTACAACGCTTTATGAGCTGGAACCGTCCTATATTAACCGACAGTGGCGGCTATCAAATTTATTCTTTGGCAAAGCTCAGCAAGATTAGCGATGAGGGAGTATCATTTAAGAGTCATATTGATGGTCGCCTCGTTGAGCTTAGCCCAGAGCGTGCCATTGCCATTCAAACCCAGCTCGGCAGCGATATAATGATGTGCTTAGACCATCTTTGCGCTGCTAACGCTGATGACAACTTGCAATCCATCGCCATTGAGCGCACAACACGCTGGGCGCAGCGTTGCCTTGAGTCACTAACTCCTGATAGTGGAGCTTTGTTCGGCATTGTGCAAGGCGGTATTAATGCTGATTTACGACAAAGAAGCGCTCGTCAAATAGTTGACTTGGGCTTTGCTGGCTATGCCTTAGGTGGGTTGGGAGTAGGTGAAACCGCCACCCAACGCCAGCGCACCATTGAACTAACGGCCAGCCTACTGCCAGACGCACAGCCACGCTATTTAATGGGTAGCGGCGAGCCTGAAGATATTTTATCGGCCATTGGCTACGGCGTTGATATGTTTGATTGCGTTCTGCCAACCCGTAATGCCCGTAATGGCTGCATCTATACAACTCAGGGCAAGCTATCTATCAAAAAAGCCTGCTACCAAAGTGACCCCCTGCCCCTTGATGAACATTGCGCCTGCGCAACCTGCCAAAATTATTCACGGGCGTATCTGCGCCACCTCTTCAAAAACAGCGAGCTACTTTATTATGCTTTGGCTTCACAGCATAATCTCTACTTTTTCCATCAATTATTACAGCAAGCTCGCACCAGTATTGTGTCTGGTAGCTTTGCCGATTTTGTGCAAGATTTCTTTGCTAGTTATTACAGCGCACCACCATCTCAATAAGTTTGGATGCCACAGACTAGGGATTATACCGACCTAGTGCAGCGCGGACAATATGGACAATGTGGCATAGTGAACAAACTTGGGCAGACACAGCCTTTGCGCTATTTTTGGCCTGCAATCAGCTAAGATTTTTTAATTGACGGATGATTCAAAAACAATCAATTCAGGCAACTATTTAGATGGCTGGTCAGACAACTACTTAGGCTAAGTCTGTACAAAATCTGGCTAGGGCATACCCTTTAAGCGTTAAAGTTTGCCTCTAATCTGACGATTAATGCTGTGGGTGGTAAATAGGAACTACCGCCGTTAAGCCATGGAGGTACTATGCATACAGAGAAGAGCAAGCAAAAACTCAAGGAAGAGTTGCTGAGTGCTTATCAGTTGTTTCGCACGCGAGGTGGTAAGGCTATTGAGCTGCAACCCCCCGCTAACAATGAAGCATCTGGGGCACGACCTCGTAATCAAAGAATTAGAATATTCTCTTGATTACACTATTGATCTGGCATCAGGCACTAGAGTAAGATGCGAGTGTTATCTTGTTAAGCACTTGTTAGCCAAGCATGAACTCTAACTTCCTGATGCCAGTTACCGAACGCCCGCCAGAAGTCTTTGTGCGGGGGCAGGGCGACTTGCTGTGGGATTCCCAACAACAACAATATCTTGACTTTGTGCAAGGCTGGGCAGTTAATTGCCTTGGGCATTGCCATCCACTACTGATTGAGGCTCTACAGGCTCAATCGGCGCTGCTAATTAATGCCAGTCCCGCCTTTTATAATCAGCCTGTGCTTGAGCTAGCCCAGTATGTTACCGGTTTAGCGAAGATGCAGCATGTGTTCTTTGGTAGCAGCGGGGCTGAAGCCAATGAGGGTGCTATCAAACTCGCCCGAAAGTATGGTTCGGTACGGCTGGGCGGTGCTTACGAAATCATCAGCACTTGGAACAGCTTTCATGGCCGAACCTTGGCCACTATGGCCGCCACGGGTAAAAAGGCTTGGCAGGGGCTGTTTGCGCCCCGCCCCGAGGGTTTCATTCAGGTTGACTACAACGACATAACAGCAGTAGAGGCCGCTATTAGCTCACGAACATGTGCGGTGCTGGTTGAGCCAATTCAGGGTGAAGCTGGGGTAATAGTTCCCAGCGCAACGTATCTGCAAGAATTAAGAGAGCTCTGCACCAAGCATAATATTTTGTTAATCGCTGATGAGATTCAAACCGGAGTAGGCAGAACGGGCAAGGTGTTTGCCGTTGAACACTGCGCCGTAAAGCCCGATATCATGACTCTTGGCAAGGGTTTAGGCGGAGGCTATCCTTTTTCAGCCTTGCTGACGAAGGAGCATTGTAGTCTTTTTGAAAAAGGTGAACAGGGCGGAACATTCTCTGGGCAACCCCTAGGAGCCAGCGTGGCCTTGGCCGTGCTTAAACATGTTAGCACGCCAGATTTTCTTGCTACGGTACAAAGCAAGGGGCAGTATCTAGCGCATGAATTAAACTTGCTGCCCAAGATTAGTGCAGTGCGTGGGCAGGGTCTGCTGATTGGTTGCACTATTGAGCAAGCACCAGAAATTGTTAAACGTTGTCGTGCTGAACAACGCTTGCTTATCAATGCGCCAAACCCGAACACGCTACGCTTTATGCCCGCCCTTACCGTAGAGCAGGCTCACCTAGAGCAAATGTTGCATAAACTGGCCACCGTGATTAAAGCTGTTTTGGGAAGCTAGCTGATATTAATGCCCCAGATAGCACGATTAGATGCTGGCTCCACGCAACTTTGGTAGAGTAGCTTAGGTGCATTTTCGGTGTGATCCAGGTGTAGCTTACGTGTATAATTCAGGTTTGATCCAGATCTGATGCTGATAATTGACTGGCTGCCCGTAAGCTCTTGGCTATAGCAGCCTCTATGCGCCCACATTACAAGCATCTACAAGTGGCTAGCAGAATCCTAAGCATTTCGGTTACGTACCAAGCTGACATAGCGTTGTAGCTAGTTGATATTTTTGTGAAAACTAGAGGCTTGCTTAGACAGTTTGGAATCCGTAATCAACCAGTTTTTCGTATTCTTCATCGTTAAAGCCGAGGTTGGCAGCTATCTTACGGATGTATTTTTTTTCTAGCGGTGAGAACTTTTGATCAGCTACGGCCACCCGCACTAAATCAACTATAATCGTCATGGCGACCTTGCGGTTCAGGTCGCTAGGTGGAGGGCCAATGGGTGGAACAGTCTGAAAGCGAATGTATTTTTTAAGTCGCTCTATGGCGCCGTCATCGTCAAGCACCTTCATGACCTTCATCATAAAACCTATTTCACTGCGGTCAATCTGTCCATCGGCGAGGATTACGCCAATGATGCTTGCTGCAAACCACTCTAAACTCTGCTTAGATAAGTCGCTAACTTGCGTTTTGAATTCAATATCATCCATACAACGAACCCAGATCTAAGCACTGAAGCATAAACCAATATTGAATTGACCCAGAATTCAAAGAAAAAACCAGCCATAAGTTGATGCACACTAACCCCTGCTATACCGCTAGTCTGCCATGCTCAAACCCAGGCATTTACACCATAAACACCCCTACAAACTAGCCGATATTACCCGTTTTTGTAAAGCCTAAGCACGCTGTAAGCAGGAAGAAGCTCTATCGGAAAGTTACCCAAAATTAATGCCAACAACGCCAATAATAATGCAGTTTATTTAAGCTAACACGAATATTATTGGCTAGATTCCCAAAAAATCATCAAAAAACCATCAAAAACTATTAAGAACCATTCTTAAAAAACCTTTGGCATAGCACCTAAAGCACTGTTGAAATGATTGCCCTGCAGCTTCTGAATGACTACTTTAAGGGTTTGCTTTGAGCGACTACTTAGTGCTTTGTTTAGTCGCCTCTATTTTTTTGAACTCACGCAAGGCAGCCTTAAAATATCAGAGTAGCCAGCCCTCAAAAATAACTTAGCCAAGCTAAAATCTGCGTAAGCCATGCTTGTTCTTCATACTGATGTTCAATGATGCAGCAAGGTAAATAATCATTATTATCAGCACTGTAATTCCGTAAAAAGGAGTGATGCTACCGAATAGCCAAACTAATAGCAGTATTAGCATCATTATACGCTTGCCCTCTGAATACCGGCCAAAGTGTACGCAGAGCAGCTTATAGAGGTTCATCATTAAGGCCATAGATAACATAGCCACGGTTATAATCCACATACTAAGCGCATCATGGCTTAACCAATCTAACTCAATCAGTTCTTCAACCGATACCATCAACGCCATCACGAATATTGCAGAAGCCGGAACAGGCACTCCTTTGAAGAAGCCCTTAATGGGTTTTTTATCAAGCGTAAAGTAGAGCAGCCTGCCCATACCAGCCACACAGTAAACAATAGCCACCGGTACAACCAGCCACTGTTCAGGATAATTGAGCATCATATAATAATAAACCAATGCTGGAGCGATGCAAAAGCTAACCGTATCTGATAGATCATCGGCTAATACGCCAACCAAGGTGCTAGAATCATTGCCTGTATCTTTGGTTAGCTTGAGTTTTCGTGCAGCCAGCCCATCTAATAAATCAAATAGAGCAGCCCCAATAATAACAAACAAGGCTTCTTTATAGCGTCCATAAGAGGCCAAAACTACGGCCAAAACTCCAAAGAATGCGTTAAAGAGGCTAATTGAATTAGGGATGACAGATAAAATTCTGCGCTTTAGAACATCATCACCGGCGCAAATGCTTTCTACCGAAATCATTCCGTACTTAAAGGCATGTCGTCCAATTGAGGCCGCCAGCACAAACATAAAAGCCGACTCACCAATTAGCCAAACATTAGGTGGAATATCGTTGATTGTAGTCAGCCAAGCATAGCCGGGCAAGGTACTCTGTTTAGGGATGTAAAAGGCCAATATGTAGATAAGAGTAGCCACAGGCAACGTTAAAAACTTTCTGAGCTGAGCTAGCTGATGAGGTTCAACGGCATTATCAACTTCAGCAAAGCTACGGAAAAAGCCGGCTATTTGGTCACGACCAAGTATAGTTACCACCAAAACCAACACAAATACCGCATGCAATAAATCAAATTGTTGTAGAGCTGAGGTCTTACTGTGCACACTAAAATAACGCCAAAACATACCGGCGACTAATAAAGGGCAAATAATTGATAAAACTAGTCTATCAAGCAGGCGGTCAGCTAAGGCAGCCAACTTAGAGCTTCCATTGTTGCTGCCAGAAAACCAACCATCAATCAAATCAAAAACCATAACGCTGAACAGAACCAGCACCCCCAGCCAGTACATCAGCGCTGATTCTCTAACAATAACCGCCACTCCAAAACAAAAGGCTAATATGGCCAAGGGCGGCTTGCCGAAGGTCATTAAAACCGATACGCGATGCGAAAAACTAATTTTTTTGTTCATGCCTATTTGCTCATGTTATTGCTCATGCTTCATTTTGTAATGCGAGCCTCTGCTGTAAACATCTGGCATTACCCTCTTGAGATTAGCCTCTGATATTAACCTCTGAGATTATAGCTTCTCGTGTTGCCACATGTGCCTGCGCTCATTCTGCCAGCTTAATCATTTAATTATAAATTATATCATTGAGTTAATCACTCAGTTAAAGCACTTAAAAAGCACTTAGTTAAATTGTTACGCCTAATCATTAATCTGCCAGAAATATAGTTGCCTAAAGATAATCTACTCCAATTCGCTACCGAGGCTGCTTGAGGCGCACCACAAGCACTCCTTGCCCGCCACGCTTAGGCTTGGCCGTTTTATAACTAAGTACAGAGGCTGATTGCTCTAAAAATTCGGGTACGCTGTATCTCAGCACCGCCTTATGCGCCGAATTATTGCCTCGGCCAGTAATAATGCAAACTTTATTAAAATTGCGAGCTGATTGCTCTAAAAATTTTTCTACAGCCTGCTCGGCTTCAACTTTGGTGTATCCGTGTAAATCTAGTAGCGGAGTATATTGAGCCGGCGTATCGTCTAAAATTGAGGTATCTTTAAGCTCAATGCCATGCTGTTCTAGGCTTTGTTGGAGCAGGCTGCCAAATAAATCTGCCTCGGCATGGCGGTTACCATGTGGCTGGTTGCTATGTAGCTGGTTACTATGTATATATTTAGCCTGCTGGCGGTCAATCTGCTGATTACTCTGCTGATTACTCTGCTGATTGCGCTGTTGATGTTTGTTTTGCCAACCATCAGTCTGTTGCTGTTCGGTTTTCGTCTGTTCGGTCAACGTCTGCAACAAAGCATTTTTCGTTAAGACGGCTGTGCTATTTTCTGAAGAATCTAGAGAAGTCTCTTTGCACCAAGTATTATCTACGACAACATCTTCACTATTTTTTTTGCTAGATATGCGCTGCGAGGCATCAGACCAATCAGGGCTTTGTCGCTGAGGTCTATGCTGAAAAACTTTTTGGGTTGCAGCAAATTGTTCTAGGTGGGCATGAGCTTCAGCCGATGCTGCTTTAATAATTAAGCCAGAATCAGCAGTTGATGCGTTAGAATGTTTAAGGTTTCTAACACCTAATCTCTGCATAAGTCTGGTAAAAACATTAGCTTCTTTCACATCTGATGCCATGCATATTAAGTTGAATATAGACTAGCCCAAAGAGCATTTAGTCATTAAAATAAACGCATAAAGTGCTATTCTAGCACATAGCATGAATACTTTAGTAATTAGATTATGAAAGAACAAGAACAGTTAGCAACCGATGCGCTACGTTTTTTAAGCATAGACGCCGTAGAAAAGGCTAAGTCTGGACACCCCGGCATGCCCATGGGCATGGCTGATTTAGCCTGTGTGCTGTGGAACTCTGTGTTGCGGCATAACCCGTCCAACCCCAGTTGGCTTAATCGTGATCGCTTTGTGCTCTCTAATGGGCACGGCTCGGCCTTGTTATATAGTCTGTTGCACCTAGCGGGCTATGATTTACCGCTTGAGCAATTAAAGAACTTTCGCCAGCTGGGCAGTCTAACGCCCGGCCATCCAGAAGCCGGCCTGACGCCGGGGGTTGAGGTAACCACCGGGCCATTAGGTCAGGGCATCGCCAATGCAGTGGGCATGGCCATTGCTGAGCAAGCCTTAGCGGCACGTTTTAATCGCCCCGGCCATCAGGTCATAGACCATAATACGTGGGTTTTTTGCGGCGATGGCTGCTTAATGGAGGGCATTTCGCATGAAGCCATAAGTTTGGCCGGTCATTTGCGACTTAGCAAGTTGATTATGGTGTTTGATGATAATCGCATAACCATTGATGGTGCTATTAATATTAGTAATTCAGATGACGTCTCACAGCGGTTTCAAGCCTGCCGTTGGGAAACCTTGCGCATTGATGGACACAACCGTGACGAAATCAGAAAAGCCTTTGCTAAAGCCTTAAATAATGAATCAGGCAAGCCCATACTAATTGTTGCCCGCACAGAAATAGGGCATGGTTCACCCAATAAAGCCAATACAGCTGCGGCACATGGCTCACCGCTGGGAGCGGATGAGGTCAAGCTCTGCCGAGAAGTAAACCGCTGGAATCATGAACCCTTTGATGTTCCACCCCATGCTCTTGAGTTTTGGTCAAAAATTAAGCCTCGTGGCCAAAAACTAGAAGAAGACTGGCTGAATAGCCTCAATAAATATCGCTCAGAATACCCCGCCGAAGGCGAGCAACTACGGGCTATTGTAGATGGCATTCCCAACCAAGACTGGCAAGCGACTTTAAGCGAGTTCTGCGCTGGTCTTAGTTTAGATGATGCTCCTCAGGCAACTAGAGTAGCATCGGGCAAAATACTAGCGGCACTGCATGATGCCTGCCCCGGCCTAATGGGCGGTTCAGCAGACTTAACGCCGTCTAATAATACCAGAACGCCCCAGCACACAGATTTTTCTGATGAACAACGAGGAGGTCGCTATCTTCGCTATGGAATTCGTGAGCATGGCATGGCTGCGGTGATGAATGGCATGGCTCGGCATGGAGGCATAATTCCGTATGGCGGAACGTTCTTAACGTTTTCAGACTACATGCGCCCCAGCATTCGCCTTTCGGCGATGATGGAATTGCAGGTCATCTATATTTTCACTCATGACAGCATTGGCCTTGGCGAAGACGGCCCAACGCATCAGCCGATTGAGCATATTCCCGCACTAAGAGCCATTCCGGGCCTCTATGTACTGCGCCCCTGCGATACCCTAGAAACGGCTGGTTGCTGGAAGTTTGCCCTCGGTAAACTCAATAACCCCTCGGCTATACTCCTATCACGGCAAAACCTGCCGCCCCTGCCCAACACCAGTGCTGACAAAGTATCTAAGGGTGCCTACGTACTGATTGAAGCAGAAAGTACGCCTAAAGTTTTGCTGCTGGCCAGCGGTTCAGAGGTGCAATTAGCGGTTGAATCTCATGCTTTGCTGGCTCAAAAAGGCATTGCGGCACAAGTAGTCAGTATGCCTTGTCAAGAGCTGTTCCGTGAGCAATCTCAAGACTATAAAGACAGCGTTATTCTGCCCGAGGTTAAGACTAGAATAGCCATTGAGGCTGCCATAGGGCAGGGCTGGCATGAGTTTATCGGCAGTAAGGGCTCATTTATTGGCATGAGTGGCTTTGGAGCTTCAGCACCCTATACAGATCTTTACGAGCATTTTCAGATCAACGCCCAACGCATAGTCAGCACAGTTGAACAGGCTCTAGCCAGTAATGATGTATGAATCGCATCTCAAGTACTATCCAAAGTACTGCTCAAAGTACTATCCCCAATAATATTCAGACGCCGATTATTGCTCCGTCATTGTTAGCAGCTGACTTTGCCTGTCTTGGTGATGAGGTGCAACGGATGCATCAGATTGGCATTAATTGGCTGCATCTTGATGTTATGGACGGCGTTTTTGTGCCTAACATTAGCTTTGGCCCCCCGGTTGTGGCTAAGCTGCCCAAGCCAGAGCAAATGATTTTTGATGCACACTTAATGGTCACTAATCCAACTATAATGCTAGAGCCCTTTCGTGATGCGGGCTGTGATTTTATTACCGTACATGCCGAGGCGTCCATTCATTTGCATCGTGTTATTGAGCAAATTAAAAGTTTGGGCATGGGAGCCGGTGTAGCACTTAATCCGGCAACCAGCCTTGAGGCAGTACGTTGGGTGTTGGCAGACTTAGATTTAGTGTTGATAATGTCGGTTAATCCGGGGTTTGGTGGTCAAAAATATATAAGCTCGGCCACGGCCAAAATAAAAGCCTTACGGGCTATGATTGATGAGTTACCCCAGAATGTTAAGCGTCCGTTGATTAGCGTTGATGGCGGCATTACCGCAGAAACAATTTGTAGTCCGCATCAGGCAGGTGCCGAGGTTTTGGTTGCCGGGACGGCCATGTTTGGCAAAGCAGATTATGGTCGGGCTTTGGCAGAACTACGCGATAATCTGATTAGATAGTGCGTTGGGTGTAGACAGTCGCTTCAAAAAAAAGTAGTCTGCTATGTGTTTGATTGAGATTTATTGAGATTGATAGTTTTAACGTTTAGATGACTGCGTTGAGTAAACAGCAAGCCTCGCCATCCTTCACAAAAGAAGTTAGGCACGAAGTTGATGAGCTATTTTCTCGTTACCCTAAAAAGGTGTACGCCTTGCTGCCCTTGCTACACATTGTGCAGCGCGAGAATGATGGTTGGATTCCTGAGCAGTGGATTGTTTATGTGGCCGATCTCTGTGAAACCACGATTAATCATGTGCGTGGAGTAATCACCTTTTACAATATGTTTAAGACTACGCCTCCGGGCAAGCATCATGTTATGGTGTGTACCTGCGTGCCGTGTGGTCTGTGTGGCGGTCTAAATCTGCTTGAGCATCTTGAAGAGCGGCTGGGCATTGTTCCCGGAAAAACCACCGCCGATGGATTGTTTAGTCTTGAAGAAGCCCAGTGCCTAGCGGCCTGCGATGAGGCACCGCTGCTGTGGATAAATCAGCGCATCCACGGCAAGCTAAATATAGAAGGCGTAGACAAGCTCTTGGCAGACCTTGGACACAAACCTAAAGAACCACACCGAGAAAAGGCAAACCCAAAAAAATCAGACCAAAGGGGCTCGTGATTACTGAAAGCATATATCTGCTCAAGAACATTAGAACCAAGGGCTATGATGGCAGCCTCAGTGCTTATCGTGCTGCTGGTGGCTATAAGCAGCTTCAAGATATGCTGGCCACCAAAAAGCCTGAAGATATTATTGAATTAGTTAAAGAGTCTGGTCTGCGTGGCCGTGGCGGAGCAGGATTCCCGACCGGAATGAAGTGGAGCTTTATGGCGAAGAATACCGGCAAGCCATCATACTTGGTGTGCAATGCTGATGAAAGCGAGCCGGGTACTTTTAAGGACCATTTATTACTAGAGTATGACCCGCATTTGTTTATTGAAGGCTTGATCATGGGTTGCTACGCCATAGATTGCCACACTAGCTATACTTATGTTCGTGGCGAGTCTTTTAGAGCGATAGACCGCCTGCAGGCCGCTATTGATGAGTTATATTCTGAAGGGCTACTTGGTAAATCTGTTTTTGGCAGTAAGTTTAGCTTAGACCTTTTTGTGCATCCCGGAGCCGGGGCTTATATTTGTGGCGAAGAAACTGCCCTACTTGACTCTTTAGAGGGTAAGCGTGGCCAGCCTCGCTTTAAGCCTCCCTTTCCGGCTGTATCAGGCTTTGATCAGTCGCCAACTAGCGTTAATAATGTAGAAACTCTGTGCTGCGTACCCATAATTTATGAAATCGGCGCAAAAAAATGGATTGAACTTGGCTCACCTAATAATAGCGGTACGCATCTGGTGAGCATTAGCGGTATGGTAGAGAAGCCCGGAGTTTACGAGGTGTCAATGGGTTTGTCATTATTAAAGATTATTGAAGACTTAGCCGGTGGCGTGCGAGGTGGCAAAAAACTTAAGGCGGTTATTCCCGGTGGAGCGTCATCACCAGTACTTAAAAGCGATGAAGTTGATGTGCCTTACGAATTTGATTCTCTAATGAAGATGGGAACCATGATGGGTTCTTCAGCGGTGATGGTTTTTGATGAAGATACTAGTATGCTGGATGTGGCCGAGCGCACTATCCGCTTTTTTAATCATGAGTCTTGCGGGCAGTGTACGCCCTGCCGAGAAGGTACGTTTTGGCTTAAAAACATTGTGCGAGACTTTATTGAGGGTGAGACTGATCAACAAAAATTAGGCTTGCTAGATAAAGTAGCCGCTGGAATGGCCGGCACTACTATTTGTGCCTTTGGTGATGCCGTATCAGGGCCAATGCGAGCCTTTGTTAAGAAGTTTCCGCAAGATTTTCTTTCAAACTAAACAGCTATTATGCCCAGCTTTTACCTTAACGACCGCGAAATAGAGTTTGAACCCGGAGAGAATGTTCTGCATGCAGCCATGCGTAATAGCGTTGAGATACCGCATTACTGTTATCATCCGGCGCTTAATCCTACTTCGCAATGCCGGATGTGCCTAATTGAGGTTACTGACGCCGGCAATGGTCGTGGCATACCCAAGCTCCAAACATCGTGTACTACTCAAGCGGTAGAGGGCATGCGAGTTTCTAGCGTATCTGAGCGAGCCACGGCTGGCCAAGAAACGGTGATGGAGTTTTTATTGATCAATCACCCCCTAGACTGTCCCATCTGTGACCAAGCCGGAGAGTGCGAACTGCAGAACTATTCGCATCGTTATGGAACGGGTAAATCTGAGATGGACTACGAAAAGCGAGTTTATGGACTGCGTGATGTGGGTAGTTTTATTGCCCTAGAGCGTAATCGCTGTATTCATTGCTCACGCTGTGAACGCTTTAGCCGTGATATAGCTGGCGGGCATGACTTTGGAGCCTTCCTGCGTGGCCATGAGCTAACCTTTGATACATTCTCTGACAACTTTATAGAGCATAAGTTTCAAGGTAATTTAGCTGATTTGTGTCCGGTGGGCGCAATTACTAATCGTGATTGGCGTTTCAAAAAACGAGCATGGAAGCTCAACAAGACCAAGTCTGTTTGTCCTTCGTGTTCAATGGGTTGCAACATAACTATAGAGCAGCACGATAATAAGGTTTATCGCTTTATGCCACGTCAAAACCCAAGTGTTAACCGTTGGTGGATGTGTGATGAGGGCAGAATTTCTTTTGCCGAACACGCTAAAAACCGCCTTAATCAGCCCTTGGCACGTGTTAAGGGTCGGTTTGTGCCTTCTAGCTGGTCGGCCAGCATTGGAGCTTTAACCAGCAAGCTAGAAAGCCTCGCACTTAAGGCTGCTGATGTTTTGGTCATTGCCTCAACTTGGAACACAACCGAAGAGCTTTATGCCTTCAAAAAATACGCTCAGCAATCTTTGGGAGCCAGCGATGTGTACTTTCCGTGGCAAGATTCTCAACCGCAAGAGCAAGCTCCGCCGTTATTAGAAGACGCCTTTATCTACAGCCTTATTCAAACTGATAAGTCGCCCAATACCCAAGGAGCGTTATTTGCTGGACTAAAGCCACTGAAAACACTGGCTGAGTTAGATAAGTTAGCGACTGGCAAGCCCAAGCTGGTGTTCTTTTTGGGCAATCCAATGCAAGGACAGTTTAGCGATGCTCAGTGGTCAGAATTAATTGGTGCTTCTGAACTAGCGGTAATCATTGACAGCCAAATCAGCCCAGTTAGTGAAGGCTGCGATTTAGTTTTGCCGTGCTTTAATTATGCCGAAAAGTATGGCAGCTTCATCAATCATCAACGGCGAGTGCAATTGATTAAGAAGGCTTTAAGACCGCCAGCTGAGGCACGTTCAACGCTACAGATAATAAAGATGCTCGCCACGGGCAACATAGTTAAAGAACAGCCGATTAGCATTAGCACTGAAGAGGATTTAACCGAGATCAAGGCGGCCTTTGCTGAGGCTTATCAAGCAGCTAAGAACAATGGCAGTGCGCTTAAATGGGATGATGTTGATGAAGATGGCTTGCAGCTGTAAGCAATTTGAGGGCAGCCTGCGAGCAATTTGAATGAAGTTTATAAGTTATATTAATGACTATAGCTAGCCGAACTAATTGCTTTATTTTATAGTCTGATTTTAATAGTTAATAAACTGTGATAATTACGTTTTACATAATAGCGGCCTTAGCCATACTATTTGCGATAGGCTTGGTGGCCATTAAGAACCCGGTGCGCAGTGCCTTATCGCTGGTGGGCTGCTTAATCATGATTGGCGTGCTGTTTATTGTGCTGCGCACAGAGTTTATAGGCGCAGTGCAAATTTTGATTTATGCCGGAGCAATCATGGTGCTGTTTTTGTTCATCATCATGCTGCTGAATGTGCGTAGCGCAAGGCCAGAAGGCTGGGTATTGCGCAAAACTATGGTGATTGGTGTATTGTTGGTGTTTGCGATTTTATTTGAGTTGATTGCGGTTATTCAAAGTTTTGAGGTGCTTAATAGTACCTCTGATAACTTGACTAAGCTGATGGCTGATGGCGAAATTAAAATGTTTGGCAAGTTATTAGTGTATGACTACCTGCTGCACTTTGAAGTAATTGCGATTTTATTGATTATATCGGTGATGGGGGCTAATCTTTTAGCCAAGCCGAGCAAGTCTGAAACAGAAGAAGAGCCATCATGATTCCGCTGACACACGTCTTGGTTTTAAGTGCCATTTTATTTTCTATAGGCCTGTGCGGATTGTTTATTCGGCGCAATATAATCGTTATGTTTATGTGCGTTGAACTAATGCTTAATGCCGTCAATGTAGCTGCGGTGGCGTTTGCGATGCACAGCGGCTCTGAACACGGCTTAATGCTGGTCTTTTTTGTGCTGATTATTGCTGCGGCTGAGGCCGTGGTCGGGTTGTCAATTATCATGAGCATTTACAAAAACTTTTCCAGCCTTGATGCAGAAAAGGCCGACCTTATGAAATGGTAGTTTATTAATTGGTTTGATTGATGGAAAACCTACTGGCATACATTCCACTGCTGCCCTTGCTGGGCTTTCTATTTTGCGGATTAGGCAATAATAGATTGCCGCAGCGTGTGGTCTCAATTGTGGCACCGGCAATGGTGCTGCTGAGCTTTATAATTGCGCTGTTCTGCTTTGTCGCTATGCTTAGTGCTGAAGATGCTCGGTTATCGCAAACTCTTTATGTTTGGGTTGCGGTAGATTGGTTTGAGGTGCCCATTGCCTTTACTTTTGACAGACTAAGCGGCCTCTATACCTTAATGGTAACCGGAATAGGCTTCTTAATTCATGTATATTCAACAGGTTACATGAAGCATGAAGAAGGCTACAACCGTTATTTTGCCAGCCTTAATTTGTTCATATTCTTTATGTTATTGCTGGTTTTGGGTGATAACATGCTATTGCTATTTATTGGTTGGGAAGGCGTGGGGCTGTGTTCATACCTCCTGATTGGGCATTACTTTAGCCGCCCAGCGGCAGCCAAGGCAGCTAAAAAAGCCTTTGTTGTCAATCGCATTGGTGACTTCGGCTTTTTGGCGGCCACCTTGATGCTGGCCTATACCTTTGGCACGTTGAATTTTGAAGATATCAATAACAACGTTGGCTACTATCTTGATTACAATTCTGATTATCTAACTATAGTAACTTTGTTTTTACTGCTAGGAGCCGCCGGTAAAAGTGCACAAATTCCGCTTTATGTGTGGCTTCCGGATGCGATGGAAGGTCCAACTCCTGTTTCAGCATTAATTCATGCGGCGACCATGGTTACGGCGGGGCTGTACTTGGTGGCACGTCTTAATCCATTGTTTATACAAGCACCAACAACTATGGCGGTTATGGTGGTGATTGGTGCAGCAACGGCCTTGTTAACGGCGGCGATTGGCATGGCGCAGTATGATATAAAGCGAGTTTTGGCGTATTCAACGGTCAGCCAGCTCGGCTATATGTTTATGGCCATGGGCGTAGGCGCATTTGCATCGGGCATATTCCATGTTGTAACACATGCGGCGTTTAAGGCGCTGCTCTTTTTAGGTTCTGGTTCAGTGATCTACGCCATGCATCATGAGCAAGACATGCGTAAGATGGGTGGCTTATCAAAGAAGATGCCCATCACTTCGCTAACCTTTTTAATAGGCGCTCTAGCCATTAGCGGCTTTCCGTTATTATTTGCCGGCTTCTATAGTAAAGATGAAATACTTTGGAATGTATTTACATCGTCCTTGGGCAGTCCCTTGCTATGGGGCGTTGGAGCCCTAGTCAGTGGAATGACGGCCTTTTATATGTTTAGAGCCACCACGATGACTTTTTACAGCCCACAACGTTTTGAAGACAAGTTAAAGGTAGTAGAGTCGCCATGGTCAATGACCATGCCACTGATCATATTGGCTATTTTAGCGATAATTACTGGTTGGTTGGGTATTCCCCATGCCTTTGTTGTCTTTCCGCATGTATTAGAGAATTATTTTGAGGGCTTCTTTGCTGCTCCGCCGGCCAGCCTTATGCATCATGGTATAGAGCTTGAGCTAACCCTAATGGCCATAGTAACTACGTTGGCCTTGTTTTGCATGGGGATTGGATGGTGGCTGTATTCGGGCAAAAATAACCTGCCCGAAGTTTTGAGGCAACGCTTCGCCCCTCTGCACAAATTGATGCACAACAAGTTTTATGTTGATGAACTTTATCAGTATTTAGTGATTGCGCCAATGGTTAAAGGCTCACGCCAAATACTATGGCGAATTGTGGATGTGCTGATAATTGATGGATTAGTCAACCAAGTTGCTTTTGCATTGCGCCGTGTTGGCAATGGCTTAGGTTATTTGCATAATGGTCGTGTGCGGAGTTATTTGCTGGGCATTGTGGCCGGTGTATGCCTTGTGTGGTTGGTTGTTCTGGTGGTTTGAGTTAAGGCGATTATCTGGTTTTAGTCTGCTGATTTTTTATGTTTTTTGCTGGGATGCAGTCAGAATATGATCAAAATACAAGCGAAATACAAGTAAGAGCAAGCACCAGAATGTTTTTAGAGTTTGTTAAGCGGTTACCGTTGATGATTATTTGCCGAACAGCTGAAATGTTTTTTGAGCTACTAAGAGCCTGCTCTGCGCTGCATCAAGACTACCGATTGCGGTTATATCGCAAGTTATTTAAGGCTAGATTATCTAAATTGATTAACCAGCTAGCTTAAATTATTAATATGTGTTGGCTATAGAATAATGCCTGATTTTCCAATTTTATCTACTGTGCTGTTCATGCCTCTGGTGGGGGTGGTCATCATTTTGGCTTTGAAGAATGCCGAAGCCATTAAGTGGACGGCCTTAATCGTTGCATCGGTAACGTTTTTAACCTCGTTAACGTTATATTTTGGGTTTGAAAATCGGTTAGGGATGCAGTTTGTAGAGCACCAGCCATGGATTGATTTGTGGGGCGTTAAGTATGCCTTAGGCATTGATGGCATAAGCCTATTTATGGTTTTGCTGACCACTTTTTTGAGTATTCCAACCATAGTCGGCACTTGGCAGCAAGCCCAGCCGCACACCCGTGAATTTATGATTTGCCTGCTACTGTTGATGGTGGGTACTAATGGCGTGTTCATGGCTCAAGACATGTTTTTGTTTTTTCTGTTTTGGGAAGTCATGCTGTTTCCGATGTATTTTTTAATTGGTGTTTGGGGTTCTGAGCGGCGTTTGTATGCGGCTATAAAGTTTGTTATTTATACGATGATCTCATCGGCCTTTATGCTCATTGCCTTGGTTTATTTAGCCTATATGCATTATGAGCACAGCGGTGCATTCTCATTTTTAATTGAAGACTGGTACGGTTTAACCATTGGAGCTGGGGCGCAATTTTGGTTGTTTTTAGCCTTTGCGTTGGCCTTTGCGGTGAAGGTGCCAATGTTTCCCTTTCATACATGGTTGCCCGATGCGCATGTTGAGGCACCGACTGCTGGTTCAGTAATTTTGGCCGGCGTCTTGCTGAAGATGGGTTCTTACGGCTTTATTCGTATTGCATTGCCCATGTTCACTGATGCGGTAGATATCTTCTGGCCGTGGCTGGTAGGATTGTCAATAATTGGAGTGCTGTACGGTGCATTGGTCTGTATGGTGCAAAAAGATATGAAGAAGCTCGTGGCTTATTCATCAGTGGCGCACATGGGTTTTGTGATGCTGGGCATTTTCTCTTTAGATGAAATTGGCATGAGCGGTGCTGTTTTGCAGATGGTCAATCATGGCATTAGTACGGGCGCACTGTTCTTGCTGGTGGGAATGCTCTATGAGCGACGCCATACTAAGATTATTGCCGAATATGGAGGCATTGCTAAGACTATGCCGGTGTTTACCGTGATTTCAGTGATTGTGGTGTTGTCTTCAATTGGCCTTCCGGGATTGAATGGTTTTGTAGGTGAGTATTTGATTTTACTTGGATTTTATAATCAAAGCCCGGTGTGGGCAATTATTACTACTAGCGGAGTTATTTTTGCGGCCGTCTATTTGTTGTGGATGGTAGAGCGGGTTTATTTTGGACAGCTTAATAATCCTGCTAATGAAAAACTGAATGATTTAAGCAAGCGAGAGTTTTTTGCACTGCTGCCCTTAGTAATTATGGCGGTGTGGATTGGAGTTTATCCGCAAATGTTTCTTGATAAAATAAAGCCTTCGGCTAAGTATGTGTTATCCATCAATAATGATGCAGCGCCTGAGCAGGCCTACTATTCTTTGACAACAGAGGCCAAGTAAGATGTTTGAAACAAGCTATATAATCAGTATATTGCCCGAGTTGTTTTTATCGTTGTGGGGCGTTTTAATTGTGGTCGTTGACCTCTTCAGAAAAAAGGCAACTGGCAGCGGTCTTATTGCTCATCTAACCATTGTCGGCTTACTGATAACTATTCTGATTGGGGCACTGTTCTTATTGACTAGTCAGTATTCAACAGGTTTTTGGGGTAGCGTGGTGGTCGATCGTTTCTCGGTAAGCATTGAGATTATCTTTTTAATCATCGCTATCTTTTCGTCAATGCTGGCCTTGCCCTACCTAGCATTGAAAAGGTTTCATAAAGATGAGGTCTACTGCCTGCTGATTTTTTCTACGGTAGGCATGATGCTGATGCTCTCGGCAACGGATATGTTGTTGATGTTCATTGGTTTAGAGATACTTTCTATCTCTAGCTACATAATGTGCGGCATGTTTCAGACTGATGCCAAAAGCAGCGAATCGGCACTAAAATACTTTTTGCCGGGAGCGGTGGGTTCGGCCATACTACTTTACGGCATCGTGTTTGTGTATGGCCACACCTCAAGCCTGAGCCTTTATGCAACGGTTAGCCCCAGCGAGCAGAGCTGGATGTGGTCGGCGGGCTTGGTCATGCTGTTAGCAGGATTTAGCTTTAAGGTCGCTTTAGTTCCTTTTCATATGTGGACGCCCGATGTATACGAAGGCGCACCCACCTCAATAGTTGCCTTTTTATCTACGGCACCCAAGGCAGCTGGATTTGCGGCCTTAGTGCGCATACTGCATGGACCCTTAGGTTCTTTAGATTTAGAATGGCAGCCTGTTTTGTGGATTCTGGCCATTTTAAGTATGACCTTGGGCAACCTCGCCGCCCTGCGCCAGAGCAACATTAAGCGCATGATGGCCTATTCTTCTATTGCCCATGCGGGTTACATAGCTTTGGCAATCGTTGCCGGAGATGCCGAAGGCTTGGCCGCATTTATGTTCTATACGCTGATTTATTCAATAACCACTTTTGGAGTTTTCGCCTGCATTGTTTTGACTTCGCGCAATACTGGCACAGAAAATCTTAGCTTTGATGACTATCGCGGGCTTGGTTACAAAATGCCCTTTGTGAGCATTGGCATGTTTATCTTTATGCTAACCTTGGCGGGCATACCACTTACAGCTGGATTTATTGGTAAGTTTCAGATATTTAGAGCCTTGATAGAAAGCGACTTGCTATGGCTGGCCTTAATTGGAATTGTGAATAGTGTAATCTCTGTTTTTTACTACCTGCGAGTAGTGGTAGCCCTGTACATGCAGCCTAAAGAATCACCGTCAGAGGCAACAGTAGCGATTCCCTTTCAATACGGCCTATATTTGGTGGTGGGTCTTTGCGTGATAATCTCTATTGTGGCAGGTCTGTTTCCAGATGCTCTTTTCACCTATAGTTTTAGAGCAGTGAGCCTGCTCATTGCGGCCTACTAGTCGGTTACTTGCTCATTGATTCAGCAAAAGCACCTAGTAATAAAACTAGAGACAAGACCAGAACCAACTCTAAAACCAATACTATTGCACTTAAGAAGCTCTAAAGATAGCTATTTTTTGACTAGCCTCGCCAGTAAAAGCGAGTGGTGTTGTTTTTGAGCTGAGAGGCAGTTCTTGTAGTACTTTGATGATTATCGGCAATGAATAAGAGTTATTCTAGTAGCAGAACCTCACTACCGCTAAGAGGCATTAGCCATGTTAGATGCGTTATCGGAGTGCTGGTTTGTTAGGATTTGGTAAGCATTGTTAGTATTGTTTTAACAGCCTTGTTTGAATAGTATTGATAGCATCGCCTTCATATTAATGGCGTTACGCCAGTGCGCCACTGCTTTTACCTTGATTGGTATTGCTTAGTAATTGCAATTATGCCCGAACTACCTGAAGTTGAAACCATTGTCAAAGAGCTTAAACAGGCTATTGTTGGGCGAACTATTCAGAGCATAGAGGTTTTTAGACCGAGCGTTGTCAAAACTGAGTTAGATCAATTCATGGCCAGCACCAGCCTAATCAAAGCTGCCCAACGCCGTGGCAAATTTATTTTGATTGAGCTAGAGCCTCAAGCCTATCTAATATTTCATCTGCGTATGACGGGCAAGTTGGTTTATTCAAAGCTGCCCAAAAAACCACATCAATATGATCGGATTTGGTTTAAGCTAGATGGTGAAGATTTACTATCTTACCAAGACACCCGCTGCTTAGGCCACGTTGGCCTATATGCTCAACCAGCAGATTGTAAGTCTTTAAGCAGAATTGGCATAGAGCCGATTTCTACCGATTTTAGCAAAGTTTGGTTGTATGATATGCTGCAGCAGTCAACACAAAATATTAAGCATTGGCTGATGGATCAATCAAAAATTGCCGGATTAGGCAATATCTACGTGGCTGAGATTTTGTTTGATTCTAAAATATCGCCCCTAATAAAAGTCAATTCTGTTTCAAAGGCAGAAGCCCATAGACTTTATAAGAGTATTACCAAGATAATCAAGCTGGCCATTGGTTTTAACGGAACAACCATCAAAGATTTCCGGAGAGTAGATCTTAAAGATGGAAACTTTCAACACCATCTTAAAGTTTATGGTAAGCAGGGCTTGCCGTGTGCGGTATGTAATACACTGATAATGCGCATAGTTCAGCAGCAGCGCAGCACCTTTTATTGTCCAACCTGCCAAACGTTTTAATGCCTAAAACATTCACCATTATTATTTGCACTGTATTAATAGTATGTTATGCAGATGTAGCCCGGGGCGATGCAGTTCAAGAAAGCATCAAAAAGCATGTTGATAATGGCGTGATAGCCGTGGCTTGCTCTGCGGAGCAGTCTTTATTCAACTATGGTAGTGGAGCTTATCCGCCAGCATCTGTTATTAAAATAGCTACGGCCTTAGTCAACCTTAAAGAATTTGGTTCTAACTATCGTTTTACAACTGATATTCTTCTTGATGAACAAGATAATCTTTACGTACGAGGCAAGGGTGATCCAACTTTAATTTCAGAGGCTTGGAATAATTTAGGCTTAGAGCTTACCAATTCGGGCTTACTAAAGAGTAACTTAGAGCAGCTTATTTTTGATGAAAGTTTGTTTCAACCATGGCAGCCCATTCATGGTACGGGCAGCAGCGATAACCCCTATGATGCCTCTGGCGGTGCCTTGGTGACAAACTTTAATACTATCAATGTATTGGTTAAGCCATCGGGTGAGGTTGTCAGTGGTGAAGAGCAAACCCCACTAACGCCCACCATCAAAAGATTGGCTAAAGATCTGCCTCCCGGGGTGCATAGAGTGAATATCTCACATAATCAAGCTGATTCTCAAAGCTATACCAGAGAAGTTGCCAGCTATTTTTTGACTAGCCATGGATTGCGCTTTGCTAAAGTGTCACAGCAGGGCGCAGCTCCCCAAGACTTAGAGCCGATTTTTGTTTACCAAAGCCCGTATACCTTGGCCATAGTTATAGAAGGCATGCTCAAGTATTCAAATAATTTTGTTGCTAATCAGCTAGTTATGAACTTAGATGTCAACTCAAGCACTCCGCCGTTCAATTTTGAGCGGGGCATGGAGGTTTATCGCAAGCTACTTTATGAATTGATTGATTTCAAGACTAAGCCAACTATTGTTGAGGGGTCAGGCATATCACGGCGTAACAGTATTACGGCTGAGGCTATGCTGCAGATTTTATTTGCTTTTAAGCCCTATAAAAACTTACTTAGTCCCTATCGTAATTTAGGTTTACCAGCTAAAACAGGCACTTTATTAGGAGTTTATAACGTGGCCGGCTATTGGAATGATGTGGCTTTTGTGATTATGCTCAAGCAGCGCAGAGATACTCGCATTCCCATCGTTAAGATTTTGCGCAAGGCTTTTCCAGCCTGCCCTTAATCAAGCCTAGCCATAATTTTGGTGCTTTCAGATGTCTAAATTAAATCTAATGTCGCCCCTAACCCAAGTCTGTCGGCATGTCTAGTAAACTATCACTAAGCTATGGTTAAGCTCTGACTAAAATAGGCCTAAACCATGTCTAAATTATATCAGAACCACTTCTAAATTATGTCCAAACAAGAACAAGCCAAGGCAAACATAGCTCGCTATGTAGTTGAAAACTATGTGAAAGACGGCATGTTGCTCGGATTAGGTTCAGGCAGCACCGCCGATTTGATGATTGATGAGATTGGCCGCCAAGCCAAAGCAGGCTTGAATATTCGTGCAATAGCTTCATCGGAGGCATCGGCCAAGCGAGCCCAAAGCTGGGACTTACCGCTGCTTGAATTGACGGCGACAACAACCATAGACATCACCCTAGACGGCGCTGATGAGATTGACCCCAAGCTCAACATGATTAAGGGCGGCGGTGGCTGCTTGCTTCGTGAAAAAATAATAGCTCAAGCCTCGCAACGCTTTGTAGCTATGATTGATGAGAGCAAGCTCTCGCCGAGTCTCGGTTCTTTTCCATTGCCAATAGAGATAGTTAGCTATGGGTGGGCAAAAACTGCAACTCAGGTTAGCCAACTTTTGCAGCAGCACGCCTCTACGGTAGAGATTAGCCTGCGGGGTGGATTAGAAAAGCCCTTCATCACTGATAATCATAACTACATCATTGATTGCAAACTAGAGCAACTTGGCGATTTATCAATGCTCGCACCAAAGCTGTTAACCATTGCCGGCGTTGTAGAAACGGGACTGTTTATGGGCATAGCCAAGTCGGCAGTGGTTGGTTATTGGGATGGTCGTATAGAAGTTTTATGATGCTCCTCCGCCAAACCATGCCTTGAGCATAGCAACGCTAAATAGCGATTCTATCAAGAGTAGTTCTAAGGGTAGGAGGCCACAGTTCTATGGCGCAAGAGGCGACTTTGCTAAAAAATGATTACTCCGAACAACTTGGCTAGTCGTTCTCGTGATTGCTGGGCTTCATCATCATTAGATGGGCTGCCTCTATCGGTGGCTTTGAACCAGTCGCAAAGATTGCGATGTGCCGTATCACGAATGGCCTCGGCTTGGGGTTCGGTACAGCGTTCGGCTTGCGCATCAAAGGCATGGCACATTTGGCAGCAATGCAGCCAAGCCATGCAATGCGGGCAAGTTTCTTGAAAGCCAATCTTGGTGATAGTTAGCGGTTTGTGGCAGGCGTGGCAGTGCATGGCTAGTTGTTTGGAATACATTTAGCAATAAATTCAATAAAGTGAAGTGAATCTTTATTGGTTCCATCCTTAATTTGATGGCGACATGACATCCCATCAGCAAGAATAATAGCGCAATTATCAGCATTGCGCAGTGCGGGAAAGAGCTTGCTGTTGCCCATGCGCATTGATATTTCGTAATGCTCCTTTTCATAGCCAAAAGAGCCAGCCATTCCGCAGCATCCGGCGGCTATTTCAGTAGCGGTTACGCCTTGAATAGAATTGAGTACCTCCAGTGTAGGCTGCATTCCAATAATTGATTTTTGATGGCAATGACCATGCACCAAAACTTGCTGGGGTTGCGCTGAAGTTAGTTGAGGCCGTGTGCGCTGTAGCCATTCGGGCAGGCTTAAAACCTGTGCGGCTACTTTACGACTTAGCCCACCGGGTACGAGGTCTGGATAGTCATCTCTAATGGTGCATAGGCATGATGGTTCTAGGCCAATCATCGGCATATCGGATAAGCCTTCAAGCTGTTGCAGATTGAATTTGGCCAGCTGTCGTGCCTCATCCAATAAGCCCTTAGACAATAACGGCCTGCCACAACAACGTAGTTGCGGAGTGATAATCTTGTTATTTTTCAATACTTTCCATGCTGCCTGCCCTATTTGTGGAGCATTGTATTCGGTGAGGCAGTCTACTAGCAAGACCACTGGTGGCGATTTTATAGCTTGAGGCTGTCGCCTAATCCAAGCACTCAATGATTGTGTGGCTACCGGTGGCAATTTGCGCTGTGGAGCGATGCCCAAAAGAGAGCCAATTTTTTTATTTGGCCAAGAGTTTAGCCAATGATTACTGAGCCAGCGTGTGCGATAAAGCCAACGATTGATGCTAGCTACATTACCAAATAGCCTACTGCGTAAGGGTACGCCATGGGCTTTATTGTACTCATGCAAAAAATGGTACTTCATCTTGGTCATGTCAACTCGTGATGGACACTCTGTTTTACAAGCCTTACATTCTACGCACAGCTCCATGACAGAGTAGAGGTCTGCCCCGCTAAAATCTTCTATGCCTAATTGCCCAGATACAAACCCACGCAGAGCATTAGCTCGGCCACGAGTAGAATGGCGTTCATCTAAGGTGGCCTGATACGATGGACACATCACGCCATCCTTCTTACGACAATGAGCATTGCCATTACACATGCTTAACGCAAATTGATAGCCATCATCACGGGTAAAATCTATCTGTGGTGAGGCTATGGGAACCATGCTCGTCAAAATGGGCTTGCGCAAATTATCTAATGGTGATGGCGGTTTAACCACCTTGCCCGGATTTAGCAAATGCTGTGGATCAAAGGCCGTTTTCAGGTCATAGAATGCCGTGGTAATTTTGCTGCCAAAAAATTGCTCTAGTAACCATGATCGAGCGAGGCCATCGCCATGTTCGCCAGTCATAGCGCCGCCATAGGCTTGCACAAGCGCAGCGACCTCTTTGAAGATAGACAGCATCTGCTGGCGTCCGCTCTGTTTTTCAAGATTTATCAGCGGGCGAACGTGCATACAGCCCACTGAACAATGGCCATAATATCCAGCAGTGGTCTTGTGGCTGGCAATGATACGATCAAACTCACGCATAAATTCCCGAAGATGACGGGGTTCAACGGCAGTATCTTCTACAAAGGCCACCGGTCGTTCAGGCTTTCTAATTCCCATCAACAGTCCTAGCCCGGCCTTGCGCAAGTCCCAAACCTGCTTTTGTTGCAGTGGATTAACAAATCCCTGATGCCCATAGCCTAGTTTTTGTTTAGCCAGACTAGCTTTTAGGTTGTCAAGCCTAGATTGCACTTCGGCACTACTTTCACCATAAAATTCAACAATAAGAGCCGCCCCGGTTTGCTGCGGCAGTAAATCAGTTTTACCACGAAATGCCGGTGAGGCTAAGGCCTGCTCAATCACTTGATTGTCAACCAATTCGGCAGCGGCGGGCTGATGCTCTAAAGAGGCATTGCTGGCATCAATGGCTTCATAAATATCTTGGGCGCTAATCAGCAACACACCACGATGCTGCGGTGCGGGCGAAATGCGCAGCTTGAATGAGGTGGCCAAGGCCAGCGTTCCTTCAGAACCAGCCAGTAATTTAGCTAAATTCCACTCTGTATCGGGCTTGAAATCAACTAGATTATAGCCTGATACACGGCGCATCAATTTAGGATAGTGCTGCTCTATCTCGTCAGCATTGCGGTCTACAATGCGCATTAATTCACGATAAATCAGCCCTTCTCTAGTCTCGGTGGCCATTCTATGTCGCACTAGATCAGCTCCGGCCTTATCAAAGGTCATGCAGGTGCCATCACTAAGAACAGCCTCGGCCTCTAGGATGTGGTCTGAGGTTTTGCCATAAATAACCGAGCGCGCTCCACATGAATTATTACCGCACATTCCGCCAATGGTGGCCTGCGCACTGGTTGAGGTATCTGGACCAAACAAATAGCCATACTGAGCCAGATAGCGGTTTAAGTCGTCTTGCACTACGCCGGGTTCTGCTCTAACCCAGCCTTCTTCAAGATTAAGCTCAAGAATCTTGTTCATGTGAGTGCTTAGATCAACAATAATCGCCTCACCAACGCACTGCCCCGCCAATGATGTTCCACCACCACGAGGAATAATTGGACTAAGCGATTGCTTGGCCACCTCTATCAATGCCCCAACATCTTCGGCATCACATGGATGCACTACTCCCATGGGCATTATCTCGTAGATGCTGGCATCGGTGCTGTATTGCTGTCTGGTGATGCGATCAAAAAAGACTTCTCCACGCACAACTTTTCTAAGATTAGCCTCTAACTCTCTCAAAACTGCTCCTCTGTAAAGCTCTCATGTTAATAGTTTTTATCATATAGTTCGTATGATGACACCCACTATGCTAGCATTATTAAACCTAGTCTAGATTAAACTTTATTTAATAATAGATAGCAGTTACATATAATATTACTGACAACATTTATAGACTGCGTTTTTAGATAACCCTTATAAGCAGTATTTATAGGCGGTATTTATAGACAGTATTTAGCGAGTTCACCAATGATTTTCTGCCAAGATTTCTTATTGAGCATTGCGGATGCGCTTTAGGTATTTGTAGATATACACTTAATGTTTAACTATCTTTCTAACAAACTGCATTCAGTCTTAATTATTCTGATTGCACTGCGCTTTCTGAGGTCTAAACGTTACTCACAAAGCCTGTCGTTGATAACTTGGATATCTCTATTAGGCATATTGCTTGGAGTAACCGCTTTAATTATAGTAACTTCGCTGATGAATGGCTTCCGCGATAACATGTATCTAGCTCTGTTGGGTACTAGTGCCAACACAATTGTTTATCGCAGTGATGGCCAGCCGGTAGACCCGAAACTAGCTGAAGTGCTGGCTGATTATGCTGGCGTAGTTGCCGTTGCTCCCTATTTTGAGCGTCAGGCTTTTCTAAGTTTCGGAAATCGCTACCGAGCGCTCACTCTGCGTGCCATCAATCCAAGCCTAGAGAGCGATGTAACGGCAATCAATCATTTTTTGAAATCAAGATTAATTTTTTCTGAACAAGATGACCCAGCACTGCTTGAAGAGTTAAAAGAAGGCACAGGCATTATTATTGGTAGCGGCATAGCCAAGCATCTTGGCGTAATTAAGGGTGAAACGGTAACCGTAATTTCACCCAATATGCGCATGACGCCTATCGGCTCGGTGCCAATAATGCGCACAGCAAAGGTAGTCGGCTTTATAGAAACCGGCTTCAGCAATGATGATGAAGCCATCGCCTACATGACTCAAGAGGCCGTTGCTCCGCTATTCAGAGGCATGGCCTTAGATGGATTTTCTGTACACACCAAAGATCCACAGCAAAGGCTAAATCTTAGCCATGACCACAGATTTGATGGCTTTAACATTAAACACTGGTCAGAGGCTTCAAAAAATACGCTCTATGTGCTTGCGCTAGAAAAAATAGGGCTTACATCATTAATATCATTGATAATAATAGTGGCCATGTGCAATGTTACTAGCTCATTAATTGTGCTGGTGCTTGAAAAAAGTAGAGCCATTGCAATTTTGCAAACAACGGGCATGAGCCAGCGGGCTATTCATCGCATATTTGCTTTTCAAGGTCTGTGGATTGGTAGTATTGGCACATTAGGTGGGGCAGCTCTGGGTTTGCTGGGCTGCTGGGTGTTAGGTAGTTTTTATATTATCAGCCTGCCAAGGGGCGTTTATCCATTAGCAGATAGCTTGCCTATACGGATAGAGCCCTTAGAAGTGCTAGCCATTATTGCGCTGTCTTTTATTGTATCGGCCATTGCCACTATGATTCCGGCCAGCCGCTCAACCCGTGTCAATGTTATTCGCAATCTTGAGGCAACCCTTTAGAGGTGAACAGTGTCTAATTATCCACCCAGTTTCTATAATTTTATAGTGGCAGACTAATCATATCAGATGAGCAACTCCCGCTGATACAAATAAAATAACGCCCATCAATAGCATGATGATAAGGTTAAACTTTTCGAATGTATTCATTTTATTACCTAAATCTACAAGATGCCTAAACAACTCTGTGGTGCTGAATATTACACGTACGACATGCGCTGATTATCAAGCACGCTGACAAGCATCATTCAATAATCATGCCTTATGGAGCAAGGTTTCAACTATGTGTGATATAAGCATTGACACCGAGTAGCCTCATCTATAGAATACTCTGTCTTCGCCTGCCAACGCAGGCTAGTGCATTAATCAGATGCAGTAAATAATAACGTACTACACTACTACGCCACCACTGCTAAAAAAGTTTTATGAACACCAAGCATATACTGAACTTAGATGAGCTAACTAGCGAAGAAATAAGAGGATTACTAGGACTAGCCCTTGATGTAAAGCAGCGTCCGCATAAGTATGATAGTGCCTGCCTTGATAAATGGCTGGTGATGCTATTCCAAAAAACTTCTACACGCACTAGAATTTCTTTTGATATGGGCATGCAGAAGCTGGGCGGGCGCACCGTGGTTATGAATTGGAAAGAGAGCAACGTGTCTATTTCGCCACTGCGCTATGAGCTAGGCTATATCTCTTCGCAATGCGATTTGATTATGGCGCGGCTCATCAAGCACCAAGATTTGCAAGAGATGACAATGGTCTCGCCAGTACCGGTGATCAATGGTTGCGATGATGTATTTCACCCCTGCCAAGCCTTAGCTGACATACTCACCATCTACGAGCTGGGCGGCAATTTGGCACAAACCACCGTGTGCTATGTAGGAATACATAATAATGTTGCTAATTCATTAATGATTATAGCCTATAAGCTAGGTGTAAAATTATTGCTGGTAACTCCAGAGATTAGTGAAGATGCTTGGCGAGAAGATATTTTTCAAAAAGCATTGCAATCGGGCTTAGTACGGCGTGAAGAGAATCTTAAACATGCGGTTGAGCAAGCCGACTACGTATATACCGATACGTGGGTAGACATGGAACATGCCGGCAAGCAAGACTCTGCTGAAATGCGACAGCGCATAGAAAAAATGATGCCCTACCAAGTGAATACTAAGTTATTAGCGGGTTCTAAGGCTTTGTTGTTGCACCCAATGCCTACCCATCCGGGTTATGAGGTAGATGCAGAAATCTTAGAGACCGAGCGTTGCAAGATGTATCATCAAGCCTCTAATCGCATTTTTGTGCAACAGGCACTGATTCTTTATCTGCTACATAAGGCAGATATTGCTCAATACCGCACTGCCCTAAGCTAAAATTGGGATATATTGGCTATCCATAATAAAATAATAGACAGCCAAAAAAAGATATTATATACTTAAATAAGTTCTCAAGAATAATTTAATTATAGCCAGCTAGCATTAGGCTAATGCTTCAAAAAGATGCACCTATGCTCTCCAAACCGGCGCAAGCAGCGCAATTTAGCTTAGGCTATAGGCCAAATACTAGCCAATAAAACATCAGAAAATAATAGCTAAATCGACATAAAGTTCAAGTAAATCAGCTATAAAAGCAGTAAAAGAACATTGTTTGAATGTTGCTCGGAAGTAGCTGTTGGCTTTTAACGCAAAGGCCAACACCAGAGCCGTGCGAGGAAAACTTCTCAATAACAGTCAATACATAAAAAAGTAATTGACAACCAAAAAAATATATTATATACTTAAATTAGTTCTCAAGAATAATTTAAGCTCGGTTGCTTTAGCATTAAGCTGATGCCCCAAAATGATGCGTCTAGACTTCAAAGTGTAGTTAGTCAAGGTTATGCGTAGCGCATGGTGCATCTTTGGGTTGGGCATCAAATTAAATTGATAAGCACCAAAACCACATTCCCAAACGGAATAATCAGTAAAATAAAGCAGCCTATTCAGGCAGTTGGAAAAGTCGGCAAAAGGTTGCTGCTGAAAGATTTTCAGCAAAACAAACATCACATGGTAAAACTTTGGGCAATAAATCCTTAACAAAAAGTGCTTCGGCAGCTAAATCAACATCTAAATCAAAGGTGTTGAGTAAAAAAAATGCCTCAGCGGTAGAGCAGAGGCAACGCTTGAAGAAAAAGCCTTCTAAGCCAGAGAGTCCTGCTCAAAAAAGTCAGCTGGGGCAGCCGGTACTAAGAGAGATAATTTATCCTAATCGCACAGAGCAAGAGCTTGTTCATCCTGATAGGGTTAGCCCCAGCCATGACGGTTAAAGTAAGTTATCTTGCGCACCAAAAAGAAGTTTTCGTTAATAGTAGCAGCTACGTAGTATATGCAAAAGGCCGTCGCTGCGGCGGAACGATGGGTGCGGTAAATAGATTGATTGAGCTCGCCTATCTTAAGCCGGGCAGCAGTCATTTGTGGATTGATACTGTTCATCGCAATATTGAGCGCTACGTAAAGCGTTATTTTGCCCCAATTTTGGCTAATGAAGGCTATGTATGGCGTTCAGCACTAAAGGTATTAGAGTTTCCAACGGGCTCTTATTGCGATTTTGGTTCTGTTCAAAAACCAGAGAGTTTAGAAGGATTTAGTTATGATTACATTTGGCTAAACGAGGCCGGAATAATTCTTAAAGATGAAGTTTTGTATTATCAAACCTTGTTGCCGATGCTGATCAACCGCTCTGATAGTCAAATGTTTATTATCGGCACGCCTAAAGGGCCGGGATTATTCTCAAAAATGTATGAGTGGGGCAAGTCTAGAAGCATGTCTGATTGGATTAGCTATCGTCATCCATCAAAAACTAACTTTTTGCTTTCTGAACGGCAATTAGAGCGCATTAAGCAGAACATGCCCGAGCGAGTTTATCAGCAAGAGCTACTCGCCAAGTTTGTCGCCGGTGATGGTGCAGTATTTCATGATATTAAGAGCATTGTTACCGCCAAGAAAAAGCACGCGGCCACGGCAGAATACAGCTATGTGCTAGGTGTAGATTTAGGCCGTTACCGTGACTATACGGTGATTTGGGTTGGTGAAAAAAACACGAACACAGCGGTTTATTGCGATAGATTTCAGGGAGTATCGTGGCCAGCTCAAATACAGCGCATCATGAGGGCATCGCAGCGGTTTAATGATGCGCCTATTTATATTGATGCCACTGGCCATGGCGACCCAGCTACTGAAAGCCTTTGCGAGGCTGGATTAACTGTGCATCCGGTGGTGTTTAGTGCGCCATCAAAGCGTATTTTGATTGATAGGCTATCTATTGGCATTGAGCAGAAAAAGTTTGGCATGTATGCCAATAAAGAAACCATAAGCGAATTAGAGAGTTACGAATATCAATATCTGCCCTCGGGTCATATTCAAATGAAGGCTCGGGGAACAGGACACGATGATTGCGTTGTGGCATTAGCCTTGTGCTACTTCGGCATGATCAGCGGTGGTAATGACTACATCTTAGGCAGAAGAATCTTTACAGATGATGTATTTGGGTATTTATAAAAAACTAAGTCAAAAGCTCAAGTTGGGGGGCAACAAGAATATTAATTTAGCTTGGGCAGATGTTGACAAAATAACCAGTGGCAACGCTGGCCTTGACCTGCAGAATGCTAAGTATGTTTACCCACGCATGCTGAATGATGAGCAGATTAGTGCGCTATTGTCATTGAAGCAGTCATTTATTACGGCACGCAAGTGGCGTTTTGAGCATGACAGTCAAGATCCATTGCAAAGCAGTTGCGCTAAATTTTTTAATTTTGTGCTTACGCGTCAAATTGAGGGTTCGCTTAATGGGATTATTCGAAATCTGTTGACAGCGCAGGTTAGTGGTTTTTCTATACTAGAGAAAATCTATGGCAGCATTGAGTGGCAAAATAAAACTTTGTGGGGGATTAAGTCTCTAAAACTGCGACCAGCGCACTCTTTTAGGTTTATAGTTGACCAAAACGGAAGCGTACAAAAGCTAATTCAACAGCAAGATAATCTTGATGTAGAGCTGCCCTATAAGCACTTTGTGCATTACGTTAATCGTTCCGAAATCAGCCCTCATTACGGCGAGTCAGATCTCAAACCCTGCCATAGACATTGGGTAGCCAAAGAAAAAATCTATAGGCTGTGGGGCATTTACCTAGAAAGAATGTCATCAGGCTTTATTCATGGCAAGGTCAGCGGCCAAATATCGCCTAAAGACAGAGAAGAGCTAAAGCGGATTCTACACAGTGCCGGTGAGCGTACGTCAATCATCACTCCGGCGTCGGTAGATTTATCGCTGGTCAGTGCGCCCTCAACCGATGCGTTTGAAAGAGCGATTAGTGCTCGTGATAAAGCCATTGCCAAGGCGTTGCTCGTGCCTAATCTGCTGGGTTTTTCTGAACAGGGAACAACGGGCAGCTACAGCCAGAGCAAAGTTCAACTAGAGATGTTTTTGATGGTGATGAATAGCATTACGGAATCAATCTCTGAAACCTTGAATGAGCAATTGTTTCGTGAATTAGCTTTTTGGAATTTTGGTTTAGAGAAGTATCCATTATTGGCCTTTGACCCTCTAAGCGAATCTCAAAAGCAGCAGATGATTGACACTTGGCTAAAAGCCGTCTTTGGTAATGCTATCAGCACTAGTTCAGCCGATGAGGCTCATATCAGACAATTATTGGGCTTTCCACAAACAGGCTCCGCCTAAACCATTGCTAAGAGTATCTATGAGCACAAAACGCATATTTATAGCCGAAATTTTTAGGGTTGGTTGCTGGAATAACCATACCTTCGGCCTGAAAGAGCTTGAAGAAATACAGGCAAACTTTTATCGCCTTAAAGACTGGCTTATTCCGCCCTTAAAAATAGGACACTCGCCGCAGCAAACATTGCTAGGACAAGCTGATGGAGACCCTGCCCTTGGTCAGGTAACAGAGCTTCATATAGAAAAAGACCGCTTGTTGGCGTTGTTTTCTGGTGTTCCGCAAATTGTGTACGATGCTATTCAAGAGAATCTTTATTCTCAAGTATCCGCAGAAATATTTATTGACTACACATACAATGGTGCCAAATTGGGGCGAGTACTCAAGGGAGTAGCCATTTTGGGCGCAGACCTGCCCGCCGTTAATGGTTTAAGTGATCTAAGCCATTATCTATCAGCAGGAACTACTGCGCCATCAAACCTAACCAAGGGTTTAACAAATTGTTACACCCAAACTTTCACCCAGCATTTACAGCCATTTACTAACAACCATGAAGAGAAATTCACCATGAAAAATAAGCCAGATAATCCTAATATTCTTGCTCAGTCTGTTGATGGAGTTAGCCCGTTGCCCGGCCCCGAGCAACCCGCTAGTGATCCCCAAAGCATCATCAAGCGTTATCGTGAAATTAACGAAGTTTCTGTATTAATTAGGCAACTCACCGGCAAAGGCTTACTGCTGCCGCATGTTGCTCAAACTATAGAAGAAAACTTGCTCACGCAGCTTAATCAACCCTTTGATGGTTCAGAGATTAAAATCAACCTGCCGCTAAGCGTGCTTAAAAAACTATTAGGTAGCTTTGATAAGCAGCTGCCTCAAACAGAGGTGGCCTTGTCGCAAATAGAGCAGCCCGCACTTGGCGCAAAAAACGTGTCTGAACATTTGGCACGCAAGGCATCTAACCTAATGATTAAACGTGGAATTGACTACGAAGTCGCTGCGGAGTTCGTGTTGCAAGAAGACGGCTCTGTAGTTAACGCTTATAAACAATTTATTAAAGGAGAAGGCTAGACCATGTCTAAACAAAAAACTTTTACAATCAATTCTGGCAAGGATTTAAGTAAACCAGAGCACCTCTACCGAGCAATCACCTTTAATGGTGATGCCTTTGCCAATACAGCCAATGAGGCCATGGGCAATTTGGTGTTCGGTGCACCGGCCAATGCTAATATTGAGGTCGCCTATTTTGGATTAATGCAGTTCAGAGCAGCTTCTGATATCAAGCAAGGCGACTTTATAAGCGTAAGTTCAGGTGGTTACTATAGCAAGGCGGCTTCGGGAAGCTATGCCGTGGGTCGCTGCATTGAGCATGATGTTAGCGCGGGCTGCATAGGTCAAGCCCTGTTCAACTTTACAGCCTATACAAGCATTGCGCCTAGCCCGCTTGCCCGATCAGGCAAGGCTAACTCACCAAACCCAGATGCTCAAGACGAGCCAAAGACTGAAGACACTGACGCAGCCGACCAGCCCGACAGCGAGCAGCCGAAGACCAGCAACCCTGCCGGTGAGTCTCAACCCAACGGCGAACAGTCGGAAACCAGCAACTCCGCTGGTGATGCTCAACCCAACGGTGAACAGCCGAAAACCAGCAACCCTGCCGATGAGTCTCAACCCAACGGTGAACAACCGAAGGCCAGCAACCCAGCTGATGAGTCTCAACCCAACAGCGAACAGTCGGAAACCAGCAACTCCGCTGGTGATGCTCAACCCAACGGCGAACAGTCGGAAACCAGCAACCCTGCCGATGAGTCTCAACCCAACGGTGAACAATCTGCAGCATCTAATCAGGATAAGTCAGACCAGTAATCTGCGCTGATAAATATAAACCTACCGAATGGTAGTCATTAATCTAACCAAAATTGCGAAAAACTATGGAAGAATTACAACAACTTAAACCACAGCTTGATTATCATCTGGCTAATGTGGCCTTGAATTATAACCCAAGTCATTTTATTGCTGGAAGATTTTTTCCGGTGGTAGAGGTTCCTAAGCAGTCGGATAATCACGTTATTTTCTCTAAGAAAGATCTTTTCCGGCATGAAAATACACGCCGCTCACGTGGAACTGAAGCCAATAAAATAACAACCAATATTTCTAATAACTCTTATTATTGCAACAACTACGCTCTTAAAGTAGAGATAGCCTTAGAAGATCGCATTAATGCCGCAAGTGAATACTTAATGCATCTAGAAAAAATGCACGTGCGCCGCTTGCAAGAAGCATTATACCTAGACTGGGAAGGCCGCCTTGCCAATCTGTGTCTCAACAGAAACACGCAGTCCAAAGAAGCGAGCAACTCGCCCATAACCGTAAAAAATCCCAAAAAATCGTGGTCAAGGGCTGAGGCTAATCCTCTTGATGACGTCTTAGAGGCCATTGATGCCATAGAGCAAAATACTGGCTACCGGCCTAATAATGTTCTTTTTTCTGGTAAGGCATGGCAGCTGTTTAGACGTAATGAAAGGGTTATCCAACGCAGCACGCCGGTATCATTGGCTCAAAGCAAAATCTATCCCAGTGTAGAGCAGGCCAGTACCTTGCTTGAAACTAAGGTTTTAGTGGGCAATTCTTGGGTTAATCCAGTAGCAACCAAGTCAGGCATCAAGCCTATTTGGGGCAGTAATGTGATTGTTTATTACACACCAGAGACGGCATCTACTCATTCGCCATCGTTTGGATACTCTTTTCGCTGGACGCAGTCTGGCCTGCCAAATATGCAGGTAGAGCGACACCCCTTCAATAGCAGAACTCACTGTTATGAAATAGAAATTGGTTATTATCAAGATGAGATTATAACGGCTCCCGACTTGGGATGCATTATCAGCAATGTTGCTGATGCTGATTAATCTTAGTAACTAATGTTCAATAAAGCGTGGCGCAATATGCAACAATCATTACACTTTGTAATTTACTGTGCCGGAATACCTTTTAACGGCAACAACATTGAGCACAGTCCGCAAGGCTTGGGTGGTTCAGAAAGTATGGCCTATTACCTTGCTTTGGGGTTGGCAAAGATGGGTCATCAGGTTGATTTATTCACTAGTATTCCTAGAGATGCCGAAGGTGTATGGAACGGAGTGCGTTACCACAGCATCGGCAAGCCTAGTCGTCAGCAGCCTTTGGGTAATAGTTTTGATGATTTTGCACGCCACGTTCCTCATGATGTTTTAATTATGCAAAGGTTACCCATGGCCTTTCAGCATAGCTTTGCATCAAAGATAAACTTGTGGTGGGGGCATGATCTAGCCCTGCCTCAAGACTATGAGGCGATGTGTCAGCAAAAATGGAATATAGATGCCTTCGTGGTTACCAGTCAATTCCACCGCAAACAGCTTTCCGCAGTGCATAAGCTGCCTACCGATGCGATTGAGGTTATTGAAAACGGGGTTAATCTCAATCTTTATGGCGAAGCATCGGGTAATTATGTAAGTCGTCATCAAAACGGCCTTATGGTCTACAGTTCCAGACCAGAGCGTGGCTTAAAAAATCTGCTCAAGCCTCAAGGCATTATGGAGCAGCTGCTAACAAAAGCACCTCAGTTGCGGCTGGTTATTTGCAATTATGACTTAGTTACGGGTGCTACCAAAGACTTTTATGATATTTTGCGCCAGCGTGCCAGTAAGCTTCCTAATGTGGTGTGGCGTGGTGCGCTGTCTAAGATTGAGCTAGCAGAGCTTATGCAGAAGTCATGGCTGTGGGTGTACCCGGCAACCTTTGAAGAGGTAAGCTGTATTTCGGCGATGGAGGCTCAAAGTGCGGGCTTGCCGGCACTAACCACCGATTGCGGAGCGCTTACCGAAACGCTAGCGAGCGGTGGAGCAGTGCATATTGCGCAGCAATCTAATGATTGGGAAGAGCAATTTTCCAATCAAATAGTAGCTCTGCACAAAGATCAAGAGCTAGCGCATGGCCTGCATATCAAGGCTTTGCAGCGTTCATTCAGTTATAACATTGAGCAGTTAAGTATAAAGTTTCAAAACTTGGTAGAAAAATGCTTCCGCAAGCGTTGCCGTAATCCGATAACTTTGGCCAACCACTTGGCGACCAAAGGCGACCTTGAAGGGATGCACGCCGTTCTTCAAACTACAGTTGAAAAGCACAGGGATTGCTTTAACCCGCAGCCTCGCCTGCTAGACGATGAATCGGCTGTTCTGCCCACAGAATTGCTACAAGCACTGCACTTGGAATTAGAGCGCCTTAGCCCGCAGAGCAAGGTATTGCTCTATGACCTTGGCACGGCCGCCCAAACTCTTCTTGAGCATAAAACAACTCGCTTAGATGTAGATATTATTGAGCCGCATAGTACCGAAGAACAACGTTCAGCAACACCTCTGCAGCAGCCAGCACGCATAGATGGTAATGCCGCCGAGCCTAATCCAAATCTGGTTGAAGGCGAAGACTACTCGGTGATAATTGCTCAGTTGCGCTCAACGAATCCCACCGAATTATTAAATAAGATCAATGGCTATTGCGCTAAGGACGGAACAATATATCTTTTGGTGCCATGGCAGCAACGTGCCAGCCAAGAGGTGCCATTGATCTTAGAGAAGAATGACTTAGTCAAAATCTTTGCGCAATTCTCAGGGCTTAGCATCAATTATGTTCCCTTGCGCTCAACGCTTGATGAGCAGCCCCGAGGCTATCATGTATTGCGCTATTGCGCCCAGCATCAGTCTCAGGCTGAAGCAGTAAATTGGTGGCAAAAAAAACACTATCATGCACCACGGCAAACTCTATCAGCCTGTATTCTTTATTCTAAAACTCCAGAATCTCTGCGGCGGACTTTGAATAGCCTGCAAGGCATTGCCCAGCAGATAATCATCGGCATTGATGCTAAGCATGGTAATGAGGCAGACATAGATGGCCTAGTCAAAGAGTTTGGGGCTCAAACCATCAGGCTCGCCTCACCCCTAGAAACGGGTTTTTCAGCTGCTCGCAATACACTAGTAAAGGCAGCTTGGGCTGACTGGATTTTGTGGATTGATGATGATGAAGAGTTACAATGGGCTCAACGCATATATAACTATTTGAGGCCAAACACTTTTAATGCGCACTCACTGCGTCAGCTCCATTATTCTGTAGAGCCGGCCGGAGTTCTAAAAACAGATTATCCAACACGCTTATTCAGAAACATCGGCAATATTCAATTTTTTGGCTACGTTCATGAGCATCCTGAAACAGAATTAAATAAGGGGTTAGGTGAAGTTATTGTTCTGCCCGATGTAGCCATTGTGCATAATAGTTATTCTACTGAAAAAGAAAGACGGCGACGCTTTTGGCGCAATCTGCCCCTTATGCAAAGAGATCGCCTAAAGTTACCTCAGCGTAATTTGGGCAAAATGCTGTGGATGCGTGATTTAACTTATCTTAATCGCTACGATATTGAGCAAAACAAAGCGTCACAAATAGGCCAGCGTGCTGATGAGATTATTCGGCTCTGGCGTGAACTTGTGCATGATGGCCAAACACGTTTAGTGCTAGAGTCATTGCCTTTTTATTCAGAGGCGGTGCAGCTTATTTACCCACAGCCGGTTAATTTTGAGGTACAAATGTCGGCCGAGCAATCTAATATAATTAGCTCTGCAGATAATAATAAATCTGTTCAAGGGGCTTTTCAGACTAATCACGATATTAAAACCCTAGTTGAGTTATTGTTTACTGAAACAACTCACAGATTTGCCGAGGTGCCCAAACTATGACCACCTACGCATCATTAGCAGAATTCAAAAATCGCTACCAAACCAATCTTGATGACGACCACATTGGCGAGCATTTTTTGCCCTACGCAGCAAGACGGGTTGATGAAATGTTAGCGCAGTACTTTGAGACGCCTTTTGAGGCAGATAACCTAACCGTTAAAGATTTGACGATTGATATAGCCTATATGCTAATTGTCAAGCGCAGCAAAAATTCATCTAATTATGATGACCTAAAACAGTCAATTGAGCAGCGTATTGAGGCACTTATCAACGGCTCGCAAGCCATGATTACCAGCTCTGGCCACAAGATTACCTCTAAATTAAGCACTGATTGTGTGTGGAGTTCACAATCAACAGAAAATGCAGACTAGCTTTGGCTCAAACACAAAACTAGCTAAAAAAGCAAGCACTTACTAGGCACTATAGGCTAGCTGAGAAGGGCATTATTAACAAAAGAATACCTAAAATATCAACATGTTTAGCAATCATAGCCACATATTAGCCGGTGAGGTTTTTAATCGGCTGCTACAACTTGATGGCGAACTTGGCCATGGCGCAAAAATAGAGCTAGGTTCGGCATTGAATGATGACCCAAACTCTACGCCATGGGTTGGGATTAGAGTGGGCAAATGTAGTGCCGAGCCGTATCTAATTGGAACATCGGGCTGGAAGGCGAAATCTGAGGTACTTGTCTACGCTCAAGCCGCCAGCCTTCAAGATGATTCAGATGCCCACGCTAAGCTAGAAATCCTGCAAACTAAGCTGGTTAAGGGATTGCTCTGGCCTAATCAGTATCAATCTCATGGGGCGCAGATTATTAAAATTGAGGTAGCGCCCTTCAAACAAACCCCAGAGCAAGAAGCACTGTTCATAACTACTGAGCTCTGTTTAACATTTACCTTTATCATTCAAACACATTCAACCTAAGTAAGCACCATGTATTATTCACAAAGCGGACAACTGGCCTTTGCCTTTCAAACTGCGGCTGATGCAGAAACTACCAGTAATATGATTAATATGCCTATAGTATCTGAGTCGATTGAAGATAAATTCACACCTCTCTATAACAATAACCTCAGCGGTGGCCTACACCAATCGGTGCTGTACAACGGCCCGCATGAGATTAGCGGTGAGGTAGTCACTGAACCGTCATTGACTACACTGTACTACATGTTTTCTGCGGCCACTAAGCCATACTCGGGGCATCTAAATAAGATTTCTAGTAATTATTCTTATGGTTTTGTGTACAATAAAGATACTACAGATTTTAGTGATAATTTGGCTTTGCATCCATTTACTTTGGGCATTAGGCGTGGTGGCGGCGTTACTGATGTTTACTATGATATGCAGGCCACAACCCTACAAATGGAGCTGGCCCACGGTCAAATGCTAACCGCCACTATGGGTGTTGTGGGGCGTAGAAGCTCCACTAGCAACAATTCACCAAAACTGACTGACAATCAACACGCAGCATTGCCATGGAATTCGTTTCAACTGCATGTAAACAGTCATGAAGTGGCTTACGTGCGCCAGCTCTCTTTGAAGATAGACAATCAACTTACGGCACTGCACACTATAAGTGGCGGCAACTATCCATATTATATAAAGCGCTCCGGCAATATTAAAGTGAGCGTTGAGGGTAGCATTATCTATCACAACCGGGATCTACTTAATTATTACTCTAATAATAGTGCCTGTAACTTCACCTTAGTTAGCACTAATCAAGATGGCAACCTAAGCCTTAACATCCCCAATATGGTGCTCACTGAGTATTCCCCGCATCTAGAAGGGCAAGGCCTAATTGAGGCAGATTTTAATGCCACGGCCACCACGCCCCTTGGTTCTAGCCAGCCTCTGTTTAGAGCTGATTTAACATCTACTAAGACTGATGCCTCATCTATAGTCTAAAGAACTATAAAATCAGTAAATTAAGCATTATGGTAAGTGCTATAGTAAGCATTATAGTAATTATTATAGTAAGTATAATTCTAAAGTTATTGTTCGGTGATGCTGTTGAATCGGCGTTGTCGGTAAATCTTAATCATTAACTGCATAAACCATGGATATAGGATTAAATTGGCGACGCCAACAATCTGAAGTGTGGCCAGATGTAAGCTATGCGCTGCGACCGCTAAAGGTATGGGCTTTCCAAGAACTAGTTAGCCTCTGGAGTAGCTCTGATGAACATGCTAATTTTAATCAGGTTACCAAGAACTTAGCGGTTATATCTGCGGCTGGGCGTGTTTTTAGTGAGCACGTTCGTAACTTGGAGGGCTTGCATATTATTGATGAGCATAACTCACGTGAGGCCATCTCTATAGAAGCACTGACTACCGAAGCACTGTGTGCGCCTCTTGCCGCTGAGATAATTGAGCGGCTAATTTCAATATCTAACTTAGGGGATGAAGAAGAAAAAAACTCCGCCGGGCAGTCAGACGCTGGAGCTTAGGCCTTACAATAGATGCCAAGCCCCGATTGGCTGCCCAAAATTGTGCATACTGGATTAGTTGGTTTACTCTTTGCCACCAGCTAATAGATGAAAATTGGATTAGATTAGAATGGCCTACAGCTAGTCCGCTGCTTGAGCAGCCAACGCTGTTGGTCAAAATATTCACATGTATACAGGATGAGTGGAATACCCTCCGCAAAAACAAGCTCAATCAGCAAGTTAGGCGTTAGATTAATCTTAGGTGGGCTGTGTATGATGCTCAGCAGCTTAATTTTGGGCTGCACAACCACGGTATCAACGGTGATTTTGGTGCCTTTGGCTGCAGAACAAACAACAGATTCGCTGACTGTAGCCCCTAATCGCAATGGAAACAACCTGGGCACTTTTAATGCGTTTCGCAGCACCTCAACGGCGACTCTAATTACTCGTGAGCTGGTTGACAAACTACAACAAGAGAATAATCGGATGTTGCAACGTTCGCCTGCAGAAATTGAGGCCGTAACCGCCAGCATTGATGAGTTTTTTGATCAATATGTTCTATTCTATGGTCGCTTTATCAGCGATTTTTCGCATGGCGCAAAGCTAGACTGGTACGATGTCGGCCATATCTATCTTATTGACGACAAGGGCGACAAGTATTTGCCAGAGCTGATAATTGATGCCACTGAACAAAATGAAGACTTGCGCCTTAAATACCAACATGTACTGATTAGAAATCAAGCCTTCCTTGAACCCAAGCAAGAAGATAGCCTTATCGGTAATTCGTACTTTGGTGCAGCATGGTTAATTTTTCCGAGGCAAGCTATTAGTTCTCAAGTACGAATGCTGGCCTTAAACTTTGTGGCCTTTCAACGCTTAGCTATCTTTACGTGGTTGTTTGATAAAGACTATAAAATCAATGCTCCACAGCTAGATAACTCTGCCAGAGGTGGCCTCCCCAGACTTTGGCGTGCTCCTGACAATAATTAGTATCTCTATAATTGCTAGAAATGGTTTCATCAACAATGCCGCAACTATCGCAGTTGCCAAAGGATAATTCTGCGCTTGATGCAGTTCACAAGACCTTTGGCAAAATCAGAATATCCAGTCAACTAACCCGGCAATCATTGCTAGAGTCTGGTAAAAAGCTATCTCAATTCAAGGATTTATCCTTGAATGCTGGAGAATCTACCGCTCAATCCTTAGCAAACATAACTGCAGCCATTCAGTCTAGCGGAGCAGCAATGCGTAACTCAATTAATGATGCTGGCTACGCGGTCCAAAATATCCAAAGTGGCACAACTCAGCAATTAAGTCTATCAATACAGCAGTTAAGCGATTTTGGAGACTTATTGTCTGACTTTCAGCTACAAAACTTGCTTAATGCTGAAGAACGTCTTAGTGCTAGCTCTGAGCGTCTCTTTATGAGTCAACAGCGCATGTCTGAGCGCACGGCAAATAGCCAACGGCAGCTAAACAATCAGATGGCCGTTGACAATAAGGCGCATTATGATCAAATGGGCGTAACCATAAAAAATGCCCATAATCTGTGGGCAACGTCTATGGCAGGCTATCTTAGTGCCAATGCCAGTGCCTATAAAACATATAACTCAAAGTTGGTTTCTTCTTCAAAAACTACCAATAAAAAACTATCGGCCCAACTAAAGCTCAGCTCAGTTGCTCAAAGCATCATGAATGCTTATACAGCGGCTAACAAGACTATGGCCGCTTATCCTGCGCCACTAGCGCAAGTAATGAGTGCCATCGTGCTGGCCAAAGCTCTAGATAATGTTAGTAAAATTCAATCGGTAGCGGCGGCTCATGGCGGACTGACTAACGTTCCGCATGAAGAAACCTATTTGCTGCAACGTGGTGAACGAGTGCTTAGCCCCAACCAAAACCGTGATCTAACTCAATTCATGTCGTCATCGCCTCGTAGCGGAGGTGCTCGCATAGATACAGTCAATATCCACGTACTAGAAAATGTGGATAATGCTGATTCTCTACTAGAAATAGAGCCAGACAGATTACGTGTTCTAGTGGCTGAAAAGATTGTTCCGGCACTCAACGCTTTGCAAACTATGGGGTTATACAATCCACAGGAAACCCGCACTAATTAACTATGACCGATGATTGGGTAATCAACCCTCCGCAGCATAAATTTACCATCGGTAGTAGCGACTACTCTGACTATGTTCTCAGCTGGCCGGCCTTACAGAAAAGTCAGTCTGGTCTACGCCTTGACACTATGTTTGTTGAACTGGCCGAGAGCAAAGATCTACTTGCATACTTAAACCAACCCAACCAACTGCCTTTAAGCTGCGCCATGGGTTACGTGCATAACAGTCAATACAAAACCATAATGCGTGGCAGCGTAGACAGCATATTATTTAATCATAGTCAGCAAAGACTGCGCCTCAAGGTCAGTAATCCCATAAGCAAGTTACTACAAGTAACTTTAGGCTCTTCAGGCAGTGTTTTAGATTTATCATCATCAAGCATTACTCCAGCCGACTTAACTTGGAAGTTACTCACAGAAAAAGCCGGCTTTGACAGCAGAACGGATAGCTCAAATACAGATATAGACTACTCTAGCTGGCTGGCATGGCGTAATTATAATCTAGCGATGTCAAGTACTTGTCGAGCATACTTTAGCGGTGAAAGTATTTATGAGGTTATTGATAGCCTGCTCAGCATTGAAGACGTTAACGGCTCATTTCAAGATAAAATGCGCTTTACGTTGCTTAATAACGACTTTGAGACTGTTGCTAATCAAATTAATTATGCAGAACTGATCAATCTAGGTTATGAAGTCAGCCTTGACCACGTCTACAACCTGTTTACCATCAATCACTTACAACCAGGTTTTGATATTCCACCGTATCCGCATAAAACTACCTTCAGCAATTCAGAATCGATGCTTAGTTATGGTATACGCCCTAAAAACTATTCTCTGAAAGGGTTTTGGTATGAAAATCTAAGCATTCCAATTGCTGCCCAAACTCAGAGCTACACACAACCGTCAACTAGATATAGAATATCGTTACCAATGCATATAGGCATAGATATGTCTATTGGCGAAACTTTAAGTATTGCCAAGAATAGCAATTACATACATCCCCATGCTCTGCGTATTTTAGAGAACAAAACAGAACCCAAGGTGGGCCTAACATCGCTTGTGCTAGAAAGAGCGCAGCGCAAGGCGTGGCAGGTTATTGGCAAAAATGCTGGCAACTATGTTATAAAACCCGGCTCATTAACAGAGATAGACAGCGGTCATTATCTGGCTATTGCCGATTTTGGTCACTACCTACTGCGCAGTGAAGGTCTTGAGAAACCTTTTGCTAAAGATAAAAGCAATCTTAATCCAGATCAAATACTGTTCATGGGCAATGGTACCGTAGTGGCTATGAGTGGCAGAGGCTCGCTAGAGGCAAGTGTCTCAACCGATAATGGCAAGAGTTTTACACCAGCCAAGGTTCCACCCTATAAATATGGGTATACCATAAAACACCTAGCACAGGTGTCATCAAATACCTGCATAGCCGACTATTCTTGGGGTAATGTGCTTATATCTAATGACCAAGGGAAAAATTGGAAAACTCATCAGGCCTTAGGTTATGAATATGGCTTTACACACTTTATAAAGCCTGATGCGCAGCGATTATGGGGTTGGGCATCAAAACTTGATGCTAGCCAAACATTAATCATGGAAAGCATTGATGAAGGCCAAAACTGGCAAACAAAATTTACCTTACCGGGCGATAATAAAGGCCATGTAACAGATTGCTTTAGAGTAAACAGTGGTTATATTTTTGCGTTTGATGGAGAACAAAACCGAGGCATGTATCGGCTGACTTATGATATTGATCAACATACAGTGCCGCAAAGTCTCTCAGTTACTAAAGTAACTGCACAGTCAGTTTTATTTACCAGCATGGTTGATGTTTCGTCAACTCTTTGGAGTTGTTCACGTTACGGCAAATTAAAAAATGCAGATATTTATCAATCTAAGAATGATGGTCAAAGCTGGTCATTATTTGACTATGCTCCTGATCATGAAATGGAGCTGGTAGATGCTCAATCAAATCAAGTGCTGGGCTTGGCCGGCCATAGCGGTTTAGATTCTGCGTACTCATACTGGACAAAGTGGCGTGATCGGTATTTGTCGCTGCCATCCTAACTTACGTCTCCATCTATTTACCTAATTAATTTAACCAGAAGCATCATGAACTTTAAGCTGTGGAAAAAAGAGCTTGGTGAAAAAAGTGCTATAACCATCCGTCCATTGTGGTCATTCAAAGAAGACGGCAGACTGATTGATGCACAACTACGCTCGCTAGAAGGCCGTCTTTTCAATTATGTGTGGGGAAGCTATCGCACCTTCAAAATACCGCTAAAGTTTGTAGATTCGCAGCAACGCAACATCCTTACCGAGTGGTGGAAGAAGCAAAGCCTACTTACGCTGCAAATAACTACTGAAAATGGAAAGAAAGACCTTATATACTGTCGCCTACTTAATAAAAGCCTGCCATTATCGGGCTTAAGCATTCCCTACACAGAACTTTATGAAGGCGAACTACAGCTTGAAGAAGTCTATGCCTCTAGCTCTAGCAATTAATATCTAATACCACCAATATATGCTAAGCTAGCGGTAGCGGAGGTTAATTATGTTTGGAATGGGCTTCAATGAAATTCTGTTGATTACCATCATCGGGTTGATAGTCATTGGTCCACGCCAACTGCCAGAATTAGCTCGCACTATTGGTCAGTTACTAGCCAAATTCCGCCGTACATCCAATGAGTTCCGTGACATGGTCAACCATGAAGTCCACGGCCATGAACTTAGAAAAGCTGAGCTACAAATTAAAGAAGTGGCCAGCAGTATTGAAAAAGAAATTAAAAATCCCCTAGAAAAAGACCATAGCTAAGTTATGGTCACCAGCCATCCGAGCCATAACTAGCTAAGTCTAGTTAGCTGCTGACAATCCAGCTGCCGCATCATCTGCCGGAGTAACACCAATATAGCGTCTATTGCCACGCTTGGTGTAAAACCGCACCTTGCCATCGCAAAGAGCGAACAAGGTAAAATCTTTGCCTTGACCAACGTTTTCTCCAGCATGATAAGTGCTACCACGTTGTCGTGTCAATATATTGCCTGCCCGCACAAATTCGCTTCCATAGCGCTTCAAACCCAATCGTTTGCCGATTGAATCTCTACCGTTGCGTGAGCTACCACCAGCCTTCTTGTGTGCCATTATTGCTCCGTACTGTCTATGCTTATTATCTCAATTTTGGTTAAATCTTGACGATGGCCACGGATACGCCGAAAGCCTTTTCTGCGCTTTTGCTTAAAGATTATCACCTTAGGGCCTCTAAAGTGCGCTAGCACCTTGCCCTTAACGGTTACTCCACTTACAGCCGGAGCACCGACCACAGCCTCGCCGTCATTATTCTTAAAATATAAAACATCTCCAAGCTCTAGCTCGTCACCCTCGGCAAGAGGCAAACGATTAACATTGATAACCGCACCGGTTTCAACTGCATATTGACTAGAGCCAGATCTTACCACTGCATACTCACCCATAATCCAACCCCGTACTAAAAATTATCTAAAAATTATCTAAACTTCAAAATATATCTAAAATAGCAATGTGTTGCTTACAATTTGGTGATAAGTCTCTACCGGTCAGGCTTATAATTATCACGCAACACAGCCATAATAAATAGCACAACTAGGGTGGGTTTGACAATTCGTTAAAAAGAAAATATCACCTATAAGCTATACTACTACGATAATTTGATTATTAAACAGGCAATTCATGACCAATTATAGAGCGCTCTTGCTGTGGATCGTTCTAAATACGTTGTTCATTAGTAAAACAGCTTTTGCGCAGGGCATATTCTATAATGACAGAGCTTTAATTAGCGATATTGGCGGCCTAATGGGTCAGGCTCAGGTTAGCTTGGCTTATGGAACTAGTGCGCTGTGGCATAATCCAGCCGGCTTAGTCTTTGCCCCGCATTCAATGGCCATTGGCAATCTTGGACTGCGCTACGATATACTAGACAGCTCAAGCAATCAAAATCTATTTAGCGTCATGCCCGAGGGCTACTTGGCCTATGCTTGGTCGGGCAGCACCAATTTATTGGCCTCGCCCATGGCGTACGGATTCTCTATTCGCCAAACTTCTAAAAACAGTACCAGCTCATCGGTAAGCCTCAACTCTACACTAAATAATCTTGCCAATGTCGGCAGCTTAAACTGGGCAGGGATATTTCCTGATGGCATCAATAGAAGCCTTAGTATTGACACTAAAAGCAACTACTCTGAAACAGAAGTCAGCTTTGCCATAGCCTTGGCTATCATCCCCGGCCTGCGCCTTGGCATAAAAGATAGCTGGACTCGCACCAAAATATCTACACAAGGACGCTATGCAGCCAACTTTCAAGCCGATGCTCAAAGCGGCAACACCGTATCAAATTTGATAGGCAAAAAGATAACTAATTTCAATTATGAAGGTGAAGTTATCTATCAGAGCATCAGTATTGGACTGCAGGCAGGGTTACCTTATGGTATATCGCTGGGAATAGTCGCCTCTTTCAATAACTCATTAGGCAGATTTGCCAAGGGTAAGTTTTTAGTCACTCAGTACGAAAATTACCACTATACAAGTCGAGATGCAACGCCTGTTGAAGCTCAACCAGTTTTAATAACTAAAGATTTGCTATATAAATATGGACAAAGTTTTGGTTTAAGACAGCCTCATTCATTTAGAATGGGCATTGCATGGACTAGTGATATTGGCGTATTAGAGCTTGATTTTGAATATGAAGCCGCTACCAATGAGGTACTATTTCCATCAGTAATCAGTAGTGCAGAGCCTTTGCTAAGCTCTGCTGAAGTTATTGATCGGCGAGCAGCATTAATGGGCGGCTCACTAGGTATGGGCTTTGAGATTAACCCTGATCAGGTTTTGCTGATTGGTCTACGCTATGCTTCAGCTGGGGCTGAAGGGCTGTTTAGCTCGTTCAAAACGGTCAATGTTACAGCAGGTTACCATGTATCCATCGGTAGATTTTCAATTGAAACGGGCATCTTTAGCGAAATACTTAAGGGAAGCCTCAAAGCACCGCAAACACTGTGGGGTGATGACAACATCAACTATGATTTTAACTTTCAATGGCTCAAAGTCGTGATTAATTTTAGCTATATTTTTGATTAAGTGCTTGCTAAGACGTTAAAAATATTAATTTTAATATCAGCCATAGTCAGCTTGAGTGGCTGTGAAGAATACCTTAATACAAGCTCTGCGTACTCAACCGATTGGGTAGGCAACTGGCGTTTAATTAGCCGTGGCGGTAACTGCTCGCAAGACTTAGAGCTTTCTGATGATGGCAAGTTTAGGCTTTCAGCGCATTATACTTTCTCTAAGAACGCCATTACCTACAGTGGTTGGGGTGACTATTCTAGCGGAACAAACTCAACGATTATCTTTGATAATGCTCAGCAATCGTCTTCATCATGGCTTCTCTATTGCTTTTTAACCACCCAAAGTTTGAAGAAGTTTTGGCCTATTGCCGACATTAGTAAGCTGAAAGTATTTACAACCTTTTCAACTGTATTGGGAAAAGTGCTAGTGCTTAGCAATGCCAAAAATAAAAAGCAGGCGGCCATTGCCATGACTCCCGACAAGGGCATAATCATCTTTGATATACGCGGAGAACCGCTGTATACAAAGTTTAAGCTAGATAGCTCTGGCGAGATACTTGAAAAAGATGTTAATCAAGTATTGCCACACCCACTACAGACCGTATTTATCTCTAAAAGCCCTCAGCAATACACTTTAGATATTCTTGGTTCAACGACGGCTACATTTACCCTCCGTAATCCTCAACAGGGTCAAACATGCACTTTGCAATATAGCCTTGACGGCGTAGTTACTAAGACTTTTATATTAGGCACTAACCAGAAATCAATTAGCGTTGACTTAGAACGCTTAGACCGCTCTCTTAAAAACCTTACACTAGATGTTTTTACGTTTTCAGTTACTCCCAATACCCATGGTGTAACCTGTGAGATTGTGCTTAGCAGCACCATTCCTGTGATAACCGAGATTGAGGCACTCTATAAAAGAAATAACTTTACTACACTGTACGCAGAAAAAAATAATAAATGGCTACAGTGGCGAACCATTCATGGGCAAGAATTTTTTAAGCAAGCCTATATACCAATGCTCAGCAATCTATGGCGGTTATTGCCGCCAACCTATGCGCTATTGCCTGAAAAACAGCTTTATAAAATCAACTTGGTGGGCATTAATACCAGCCTACCCAGTAGCTTACGCATAAAGAACATTGCCCCGCAGATTATCAACTTAGAATACAAGGGCTCTAGCAGTAGTTTGCAGCGTAACCATGGCATCGCTCAGCCGACGACTAGTTTAGAGTCAAATGAATTCAGCTTAGCCAGCACTCAAAATGTACGCATAGTTATGAATGGAGACGTACAAGATTATCAACTATATAGCCAAACTGCTGATTTCACACCGTCATTTAGACCGCTGGGAGCTAACACTGTAATTGGTCAGCGTTTGCCAAAGGGTAAGTACACCATCAAGGCTTCATTCAAAACCCCTAGCCCAAGCATAAGCTACACAGTAGACCCCAGCCCTATAATTGATGGTGCTCTGCTTAACTGTATCTATCAGCACTCAGAACCCAGCATAAGTTTGCATCTAGTCTGCCCCGCCTATCAGATAACTTCATTAGCAGGGCTAGAGCAAGTTATGCCCCGTCTAACACAAGTTATTCTAAGCGATAATACTGTCAGTGACCCCAGTCCATTGCATAAATTAAGTCTGAGTAACATGAAGGCGTTGTCTTTAGATTACAATAAAATCAAAAGATTAGATCAGCTAGAGAAGTTTCCAATCAAAAAACTTTCACTAGCGGGTAATCCGCTAGAAAGCGTGGCCTTGACGAAGGGTTCACCGCTACAACTAAGCCTACAGTTCTTAGACTTGTCCAATACAAATATGCTTTCTAAAGCAGAGCTTTTAACACTAAAAAGTAAGCTGCCGGAGGCATTGGTTATCGGCTCTGATGGTATGGTTATTTTGCCTTAGCGGTTACTGCTTTGGTGGCTACGTGATTAGTAGCCTTAGTTTCTTTAGCAAATAAGTAGGCCAGCGGTGCGGCTATGAATAATGATGAGTACGTCCCAACGATAACCCCTGCAGTGAGTACAATCGCAAAATCTCTAATTAATTCGCCACCAAAAATAAGCATAGACCCTAAGACTAACAGCGTTGTACCCGAAGTAATCAGAGTTCTGCTTAACGTATTAGAAAGACTGATGTTAATAATTTCATCAAGTTTCTTTTTGCTGGGTAGGCGTTGATGCTCACGAATACGATCGAAGATAACCATGGTGTCATTAATTGAATAACCACCCACGGTTAGAATGGCTGCTACCACCGGCAAAGAAACATCAATGCGTGCAACTATAAGTACGGCTAACGCCATTAGTACATCATGGATTAAGGCTATTAATGAGGCTGCCCCAAAACGCCACCCAAAGCGCAACCATATATAAAGCCCAATGGCCACTAAGGCCATTAAAACCGCCTTTTGCGCCGATGAACGCAATTCTCCACCAACTTTCGCACCAACGCTTTCTATGCGGGCTATTGTAGCATTAGGCAAGTTGTTGCTGACGTAGTCTTCAAGTTCTTCTCCCTCTATCTGTAGCTGTTGTATTGTTGCGCCCAAGGTGATTAATACAGAGTTTTCATCAATAGAACCAAAGCGTTGCACCAATACTTCGCCAAGCTCGGGCTGGTTGAAGTAACCACGCAGGGGTTCAATATCTACAGGCTCTTCAAACTCAAGCTGAATAACTGTTCCGCCCTTAAAATCAATTCCATAATTAAGCCCTATTGCAAAGTAGGCAACAACTATAGCCAGCATTAACAGCCCCGAAACAGCAAGATAAATATTCTTAAAGTCTAAAAAGGGTATGTATAGATTATCTTTAATTATCTTCATTATAATTCAGTAATTTTTGGCCTTAAATCTTAAAGCGTGATAAACGGCGCCGATTGGGGTAGAAGAGATCAAACAAATAGCGACTAAAGATAATTGCCGTAAACAGACTAGCAATTATGCCCACGCTTAAGGTTACGGCAAAACCCTTAATAGGGCCTGTTCCGAAGGTGAGCAAGGCCATTGCCGCAAATAGAGTAGTAACGTTGGCATCAAGAATAGTCCATGTCGCCCGCTTAAAGCCCTTATCTATAGCTGTGCGAGCTTCTTGCGCTCCAGCGGCCAGCTCTTCTCTAATGCGCTCAAATATAATCACATTAGCATCAATAGCTATGCCCATGGTTAAGACAATTCCCGCCAAGCCCGGCAGGGTTAGCGTAGCTCCCAATACGGCCAGCGCAACCAATATCAGCAACAAGTTAAAGATTAAAGCAAGGCTGGCAAAAAAGCCCGGCAGACGATAATAGATAATCATAAACACCACAATCAGCAAACTGCCCACCAATAGCGACATTACACCCTTACGGATAGAATCTTCACCTAATGATGCTCCAACCGTGCGCTCTTCTCTAATCATCAATGGTGCCGGTAAGGCTCCAGACCTTAACACTACAGCCAGATTGCCGGCTTGCTCAAGAGTAAATTGTCCGCTGATTTGCGCCTCACCACTGGCAATAGCATCGCGAATAACCGGTGCTGACTGCACCTTATCATCTAAAACAATGGCCAACTGCCGCCCCCGGTTCCGAGATGTAATATCAGCAAACTTGCGTGCGCCAACAGCATTAAAGCTGATGCCCACATAGGGTGCGCCATCATAGCTGCTGATAGACACAATGGCATCGCTTACGGTTTCTCCAGAAAGTACCGCACGCCGCTCTAGTACATAGGGAATAGTTTCAACTATCTCAGTATTGGTTAGTTCGTCACGGACATCTTGATACTTTACAATGTGCCGATCAGGATCCATCGTTTGCGGTGTTACGTTGTCAACTACCAAGAAGAACTCAAGTGTGGCCTGTGTGCCAATGGCAGCCAAGGCACTTTCACGATCTTTTAAGCCCGGCAGCTGCACAATGATGCTATCAGATTGATTTTTTTGGATACTTGGTTCGCTAACCCCTAGCGAGTCGACTCGGTTACGAATAACCTCTAGGGCTTGGTCTAGAGCATTGTTGCGGATACGCTCAAGCTCGGTGTCTGACAGATATATTTTGTACTGCGTTGGGTCAATCTCATCTACGGTAAATATACTCAGTATTCGCCCCATTTCGCCGATATTCCAATCTACCTTTGAGCCCGGTGCGAGCTCAACGATAATGCTGCTTCCGTCATTACCAATATCTAGGTATTGTACGCCGTCATCAATAAGGCCGTATTCTACTTCTTGCTCGGTGCGGTCAAGAATACGTTTAATGGCAGCATCATAGTCAACATCGGTATCCAGATACATTCCACCTTGCAAGTCTAGCCCGAGGTGCAAATAACCACTTAGTTGCTCAGGCTCCTCGCCTTCAATATATACCTGATAACTTGGATACAGAAAAAATCCACAACCAGCTATTACTGCTAGAAAAAGAATACTTCGTGATTTTAGTCCCATCTAATCTACTTTCTTAGGTTCTTCGTCATCAGCATGGTCATCATCTACCTTTGGCTTCTTACTATTCTGAATAACGCTAGCCACTCGTGAACGAGTAAATTTTACCACCGTATTGGGTGCAATCTCTAATGAAATCTCCTCATTATTAATTTTCTTGATAGTTCCACGCATACCGCCATCAGTCCATACTTCATCACCTTTTTGCAGGTTACTGACCATATCACGATGCATACGCACCTTTTTTTGTTGTGGACGAATGACTAAAAGCCAAAAAATCAGAAAAATAATTATGATCGGCAAGAACTGCATCAAAGCCGAACCTGCTCCTCCATCAACTCCTTGAGCCATAAGCAAATAACTGATATCACTGCCCATATCTAAACTCTCCTCAAAATCTTTGTGAATATTCTATCTACTATCTAAGTAATTTACCTAAGTAATTTGCCTGATCAATTCATCTAAGTAAGCTATCTAATTAATTCACCTAAATAATCCCTGCTAAACAATCTATCTAAGTCTATCTTCTAATTACCCAATAACTACCTTCTAATCTAGGTTAATTATTTTAACAGACTGCAATGCCACCTAAATAGATGTACAGGGTTAAAACTCACCATGTCGGCCGATTTGCTCTGGCCAACTTAGCTTGGCTAGAGCTAGGCTACTTCAGCCAATTTATTTTAGCTAGTCAACACGGCCAGCTCTGCCAGTACAGCAACATAGCATAGCATAGCTAGCATTGCTGTAACCATTAAAACGCTTAACTAGTTTTTGCGAGCTTCTAAGTTTATTGATGCCTGCCGTGGCTCGGTTATAAAGAGGCGTTCTAGCACTGCTGCTGCCATATCTCTATCAAGCTCTTCAACGGCTTTAATCTCTGCACTCACATAGTCAAACTGCTGGTTGTGTTCAAAGGCCATCCAATATAAAAACTTCGCTTGGGCATCCATTGACGATGGCCTTCTGAGCTTAGCATCAACCACAGCCTGCTTATAGCTCTGAAATTCAGCATCGGGAATATTCTTAAACTCTTCCACAAACTTAGGAATAAACTCTGCGATTCTCTGGTCAATTTCTGCCGGCTGAGCAGTAGATGACTGCACTATCATGCCCGAACCCAGAATATCATCATCTTGCTCCATAAATGACCACACCACATAGCCTAACTGTTGCTCTGTACGCATAGAAGCATAAAAGCGTGGCTCTAGGGCACGTTGAATAATTAGCAAAGCTCCACGATCAATAGGATTACGCCGACCCAGCTGATGATAAACATAGCTAAGCGAATTATTGCCGCTTAAAGGATAATCAAAACTAAGCGTATCACCACTATTAATATTGATGATTTGAGGCTTAATGCGCTCTGATTGTGGCAGAGCATTGGCGTAAAACTTCTGGGCTTCATAAAGCTCAAAGCGCAGGGCTTGAAGCGATATGTTGCCGACAACCGCCCCGTTTATATAGATGCGGTCAAACATTTTCTCTCTAAAAGCCATTACATCAGCTAGAGTTAGGCCATCTATGGCATCTAGCATTGCCGTAGGCGTTATGTAGGGCTTAGTTAAAGCCTCGGCACGGTATGTTGAAATCTGACTCGTAGCTGGAAGCAACTTAGTATTGCCCAGACCACGCCGAGTGTTTTCAACCACCCATTCAAAAATGGCGTCATTAAAAGTAATGGTTCTAATATTCCGTAAAAAGCTCGCCATTACTGTTGGCATATAGAATGAGTAGCCCTCAATTGATAAGTCAACATGCCCATTAGAGAAGGAACCATTCACTGCTATGCCGGCCATGCCCATTGTATAGGCAATTTCGTTCATCTTCTCGGCGAGCATGTCAAAATAAATACCAGCCATAAGCGCATTTTTAGCTGATGAGTAGCTATCATTTAGATAAATGCGCAGGAGAATCGCAGCTCGTGGTCCATCAAGCCCCCACGGAGGCATGTGCCAAACCTTTCCAATATCCGATGAAAACAGTATTTCAGGAACAGGCTGCAAAGCATCAAGTGTCTGCGCTAGTTGATCTTTATCAAGTCCATCGGCAGCTTGACTAATTTGAATACTGGCATCTTCTTCAGATTTGAAAACAGAACCAACCAGCGTACCTAACTGTTCAAGCTGACTGGCTGAAAAGTCTTTCTGGTCTATGTTTAACTGTGATACATAGCTTAGTTTATACTTATTAGGGCGTGGAGTTTGGCGCACCGAGATTTGCAACGGCATAAACGGGTTAGGCTGAGGCAACTGCCAGTCTGAGGTATAGCTATTTTTAAGGCGTTGCACATAGCTGGGTTCAAGTACCTCTACTGAATAATCTATTCCGTAATAAACCTCTTTAAGTTCGCCCTGTGTTTCAGGGGCGGCCAGCACAATCAGCATATTATCAGGAGTAAGTTTGGCTAGTATTTCTTCAATAAGTTGTGGTGAATACTGACTATACAACATATATTCTTCTGGCAGAGCCTTGGCAGGATAACGCAGCATTGCGGCACTTAAAAACTGTGCGGTTCGGCCGGCATTGAGGCGGTCTTTCTGCTCTTTTTCTAAGGCTGCCATTAATTGGTTTTCTTTGAATATATAGTAGGGCAAGCCCTCATCGGTAAACTTTTTAATGGCACCAAGTACCATCTCTAAAACATCTTTATAGAGTTCGGTGCCTTTTTTAGTGAGGCTTACATTAATTGATAATGCAGAATAATTGCGGTGCTGCTGACTAGCTCCGGCCATTAATCCCGTAGCAAGGCCTCTTTGTTTAAGGTTAGACAATAGACTGCCTGCGCCCTCATGCCCCAGCACAAAACCAATCAAACTCAACGGGTGGCTTTGCCAGTACTCAGCTAGGCCGGGCAATGGAAACTCTATTTGTAGCGACCGTGTATCTTTAAGGGGCTTCACATGAAAAATGCGCAGTGGCTGGTCGCTTTTGTAGTGTTCTGGTAAGTCTTTTTGATGATAGTCATGATCAGGGATAGCATCAAAATTTTCACGCACCATTTGCTCTAAAGCATCAAGAGGCAGGCTGCTGACCACTGACAAGGCCATCACGTTAGCTGAATAGTATTTTTGATAGAAGGTGCGCACATCGGCTACGCTGGCTTTTTCAAGGGTTTGCTTATTACCCGTGGCAAAGCTAGATAGTGGATGATTGGGATTGTAGGCCAGCTTCATAATTTGTAGTTGACGGCGATAGTCGCTATCAATATTTTTATCATGCTCAGATTGAATGGCATTTAACTCACGCTCAACGTAGTGAGGGTCAAATAAAGGCTTTTTGAAGAACCATGAAAATCGATCTAATGCGCCGGCCAAGCCCGCATCAGAAACCGTAAAAAAGTAATTGGTATGATCCATGGCCGTATAGGCATTGCCCCCACCAGAATGAGCGCCTAGGTAGTGTTGATATTCATTCGCTCCGGGATACTTCTGGGTGCCTAAAAACAACATATGCTCCAGAAAGTGCGCTAAACCGGCCATGTCTGGCGGATTATTTTCTGAGCCAACCGCCACGCTTAAGCTAGCCGCCGATTGATCAAGTTTGGCATTGTGTACCAGCATCACTCGGAGCCGATTAGGCAGTGTTAGCTCTCTGTATTCATTTTTACCATACTCGTTAGCCGTAGCCATTGGCGATATGATGGCACTCCAAAACGCTACCAATAGCGTTGCTAGCAGTACTGTTTGTGTTCTCTTCATAGCCGTTCCGTTATATTGGGTTGGTGTTGCCGAAAGCTGGTTATTATTAGTTGATTAGTCGACACTACATTAATGGTCAACATAATTTAGGCAAAATGCAATACTAGAATAATCAAAGACTAGTTATGAACAGGCAACGGGCTATGTTGACTATCTCATTAACTATGCATTGATTATTTATTGATTATGTATTTGACTATGCATTGATTGATTATATTTAAGTATATGTAAGCATAAAGGAAGCATAAGTATAGGAGTATAATTATATGTAAATTAATGAGCCAGCAGGGCTTAGATGCCTAAATGTATTTGTGCGTGGGCTGCCTTGCTGCGACCTATCAGATTGTGCAATTGTGGCAATGTGGCTATTCGTTTATGTGGCTATGCGGTTATGCGCCTATTTGATTATGCATTCTATGCATTCCATATATTCTACGTATTACAGATAGGCTTGCAGCCCATGGATCTAGCGTATTGAGCTTGAAGACTGCATTAATGAAGACTACACTAATTGTACTTTGGCACTAATTAGCGTTTGATAGCTGCGCAATCAAAGCGAACTACGGAGCAAGACTTTTTGGCCACAGACTACCGCCTCTGCAACACCTGCTTTTTGATGAAAGAACTTCTTAGATTGAATCTGACTGGAGCTGGTTATGTATGATAACCGAGTTTTTTTGGCTTTGGGCAGCAACATTGACCCCGTTTCTAATCTAAAAAGAGCCCTTAGTGAATTAAACAGGGCTGGCATCGTGCGCAAACTAAGCCCCTTCTATGAAACTCGGCCTTGGGGCGAGGTAGAGCAACCCAACTATATTAACTGTGCTGTTGAGTTTTGGACAAATCATTCACCTCAAAAACTGCTTTTGATTATTAAAGAGCTAGAAAGTAGGCTTGGAAGAGTGCCTACGGTGCGCTGGGGTTCACGAACAATTGATGTAGATATTATATTGTTTGGGGGCATTCAGATTAATGTTCCCGGCTTATGCATACCTCATGCAGAGATGGAACATCGTGACTTTGTGCTAAAACCCCTTAGCTGTATTGCGGCACGAGTGATAGTGCCTAAAACATGCTTTTCGGTGAGCAGACTTTATGAAGCTCTAGAAGAACGACTAAAAACCATTGTTAGAGTATTATAAAATATAGTGCAAATAACTTATTTATTGCTGTATAATCGCATAAATCATTAAAGTTACCTTATGCAGCTGTAATAGCTTAAGTGTTCGGCTCTATTTGTAAACTTTGAACGTTATACTAAATATATACTCCACTTAGGTTGTGAGTGATTTAGATGAAGACTAGACTTTCTATTAAATACAAAATTATTTTATCGTTGGTGGGCATTGTTATATTGGCCACCGTGGTGCTTAGCTATGTTGTGCTAACTAGACAGCAGGAGCGTTTGTTTGAACAGACCGTAGAGCGCGGCAAGATAGTTTTGAACACCCTTCTTAACAATGCTACCGATGCCCTGATTGACGATGATGTTTTATCGCTTAACATTCTATTGCGACAGGTAAGCTCTGTGCCGGGGCTTAGTTATGGGGTAATAGTTTCAAGAGAATCAATAACCAAGGCGCATACCGACCCTGAAAATATCAACACTGAATACCAGCCGATATTAAACCCAATCTCATCACGTATGGATGGCGAGGTAGAGGTTAATGAGTACGATCTTAATGGTGTGTCTATATTGCAGCTTTCGCAGCCCATTAAATTCAATGATATTTTCTTGGGAACAGCCTATGTGGGCATCTCATTGAAATTTATTGAAGATATAGCTTTTAGTGAAGCTCTGGTGTTAGGCGGAATAGCCTTTATTGTGATAATGGTGGGCATTGTATTTGGAATTGTGGTTGGTCTAAGTTTTACAAGGCCAATCTTAGAGCTAGTCAAAGCCACCAATGCCATTGGTAGCGGCAATTTTGAATATAAAATAAGCGAGATCCGTAATGATGAGCTAGGCCAGTTAGCCACGGCTGTGAATACAATGAGTGATGAGCTGAATAAAAAACGGCTGATGCAAGACTCGTTTGGTAAATACGTTGGGTCAGATATTTTAGAGATGATCATGAATGATCCCAACAGCGACTTGCTCCGTGGAACACGTAACCAAGCTACGGTGCTATTTACCGATGTTCGTGGCTTTACCAAGTATTCTGAAAACAGAGAACCAGAAAAGGTTGTAGAGGCTCTAAATGAATATTTTGCGATTGCTACTCAAGCCATCCTTGATAATTCTGGCTATGTTGATAAGTTTATTGGTGATGCTGTGCTAGGAGTTTTTGGGGTTCCAGTACCCTGTGAGAACCATACAGAAATGGCGGTGCGTGCAGCATTGCAAATGCAAAAAGATTTTGATTTGAAGGCCAAGAAACGTAGTCAAAGCCTGCTAAAGAGCATTGGTATAGGCATTAATACAGGCGTAGTTATGGCGGGAAACATTGGCTCTCAGGTTAAATTAGAGTATACTGTTATTGGTGATGCTGTTAACGTAGCTTCTCGGTTAAATTCATTGGCCGGCAAACAAGAGACAGTAATCAGCGAATCGGTTTTCAAAGAGCTCTCTGCTTCCATAAAGGTAGAATCTATGGGAGAACAACAGGTAAAAGGAAAAGCCGAACCTATTAAGGCTTATAAAGTGTTGTCATTTAAGTAGTTTAGAATTGGTCATGCATTACTTGCAAGGTTTGCTAGTTTCTAGAAGAGTGCTATTGGCTTTGTTGCCTTCAATACTCTTTATGGGTTGCGTAGCCCAAAAGGCTTCTGTACGAACTATGCCCGATGTCCCTCAAATTGTGGCTAATGCCAGCAGTAAGTCTGTTTTAATAAGTTGGGAGGCCGACCCTGTAGCTGCGACCTTTGATCTACATTGGTCTGCTGAAAGTAATTTTCCTAACAACAGCACAACGGTGGTTTCTAATGTGGCAAGCCCCTACCGACAGGTTACGCCTGAGGTAGGGCAGCCCTATTATTTTTATGTTGAGGCCGTCGGCCCAACCGGTGAAAGAGTTAGATCAAACATAGCTTCGGCCACTCCTTTTATTCGTGATAAGCGTCTTTCTAACTATATAATTATTGACCCGCAGCCCGGTGATACGCTGTCTGCACTGGCTGAAGAATATCTCGGAAGCCCTGATTTAGCGTGGATATTATCAAAATTTAATGAAGTTGATGATATTACCGTAGGCGAGCCAATCATCATCCCCCGCAGTATGCCAACTCCGGGTGGCCTTAGCACTCAGCGCTATCAAACCATACCGGTGCTTTTGTATCATCGCTTGTCCAAGGAGGGCGATACACGGATGTCGGTAGACCCAGATACTTTCAAAGAACAGATGGAGTATTTGGCTGCTAATGGATATTCAACCATAACTATAAAAGATTTCTATAACTTTATGAGCTTTAGGTCTTCTGTGCCAGAAAATGCGGTGCTGATTACTTTTGACGATGGGTGGTCTTCAACGTTCAACATAGCCTATCCGATTTTGGAAGAGCTTGATCTTAAAGCAACTTTGTTTGTGACTACCGGCATGATTGATGAAGGTGCTCCAGAAGCTATGAATTGGCGTATGCTGCGCACTCTAAATAATAGCGATGTTTTTGATGTTGAGTGCCATACAGTTACGCACCGCCGATTAGAGCGTGGCAATGGCGAAGGGCTTGATGCGTACATAGATGCAGTTAAGTTTGAGCTAGAAGAATCACGACAACGAATAGAAGAAGAACTTAATCGCAAGTGCATGTTTGTGGCCTATCCTTACGGGTATACAAACCACTTGGTAATAGCAATAGCCAAAAAAATTGGCTATTTAGGCGGCTTCACCACCAATAGAGGGGCTAATCCTTTCTTTTATAATGATTTTAGAGTATTTCGTTCTATGATCTACGGTGAGCATGATTTAGAATATTTTAAGACGCAGTTGTCTGCTTACGGACGGAGAGCGTTGCAATAATGAAACTACTAAAGCCACTCATCTGCAGTATAACTCTGTCGCTTATGTGGGCGGGTTTTGTGCAGGCACAGGTTGACGAACAATTTTCACGCTTCATTGGCGACTTTAAGGAGCAAGCAGCTCTTTATGAGGCTGATAATGATTGGCACAGCGCGCTGGCTCGTTGGGAAATCATCAAAGAGCTTGACCCTACCGATGAAGAAGCTCAGCAGAGATTTGCTGAGATTGAACAGTTTATTTTTGATCGTGGCGAAGAGCAAATAGCCCTTGGGAATGAGTTGCAAGCCGAGGGTAGAACTTGGCCTGCCTTTAAGGCATATGTTAAAGCATTGAGTTTTAACCCCAATCATAAAGACGCCCTGCGCTATGTGAAGAGAGATCTTAATTCACGCGAGTATGTTGAGTATATTGTCAATCCCGGTGATACGTTAGAAACCATTGCTGAAGCCGAATATGGAGACCCCAAAAAGGCCTCTTTACTATCTTATGTAAACGGCATGGTTGAAGGTGCCAAACCTACTGCTGGAGCGACCATCAAAGCCCCCATACTGCTTGGAGTCCTAACTGAAAAAGAGCAGTTACTTATTCCAGATACTGCAAAAAGCGTAGTCAAATCAACAACATCTGTTGCTGGTACTGATGTTAAAACTACCGAGTCGCCGACTGGCGAACAGCCGGGTGATGCAGCCATTGCCGCAGTGGCTCAACAACAAGCGACAGAAATTACTGAAGAAGAATTAGCGTATCAGAATATTGAAAGTCTAATTGAACAGGGCGATTATGATGCAGCAATAGTTGCCTCTGAAGCGGCTATAGCGCAATATTCATCACTGGCGTCTAATAGTTACTTGAATGAGGCTTATTTTCAAAAGGGTATAGCATTGCGCCAGAAAAAAGATTTACCCGGTGCGCTTGATGCCTTTGATATGGTTGACCCATCCTATGGAAATCTTATTGAGGTTGTCTCTGACTTAGAGCTGCAAATTAGTGAAGAAGCTAATCGGCGTTATTCAGCTGGTGTGCAGTATTTTGTTAACCAAGACATTGACAATGCTATTGCAGAATTTCAGTCGGCCTTATCACTTAATCCAGATCATATTCGCGCTCGCAAAGACCTGCGTAATGCCGAAGATTTTAAGAAGAAACTTGAGATCTTTCAGTAATAATCGCCTTTTATCTCTAGTTTACTGACCATGCCTGTTTTGATATGTTCTCTGTCGCATTGACCGACAAAGAGCTAACAGAGTTGCTCGCCTCGGGGGGAGTGCTTGTTTTTCCTACAGAAACCCAGTACGCAGTGGGTGGTTGCGCTCTTAATAGTTTAACGCATCAGCGTATTATTGAACTTAAGCAGCGCAATAGAGCAAAGGTTTTTCCGTTACTGATTGATGGACAAAACTCTTTGGCTTATGTGGAGTGGCCTAGTGAGCGATTACAGAGCTATATCTTAAAAAAATTTTGGCCTGGGCCGCTAACTTTGGTGCTGCGTTGTGGTGCAGATTTACCGGCATTTGTAGGTGATAATCATGGCCGAGTAGCGGTGCGCTGGTCGTCTTCTTCGGTGGTAAGTAGATTGTTGCGTTGCAATTCAGGCCGCCCGATTATTGGAACTAGCGCTAATCTAAGTGGCGAAGGTGGCGTAAATGATCTCAAAAAAATTAAATTTTTAGATGCGGTTGATCACGCTATTGACGGTGGAGTATTGGTTGAGCAACCGCCATCAACCATAGTTGATGTTACCGTTAAGCCCTTTCAAATTATCCGCCAAGGCTTGCTAACAGTGAATCCTAGTGAATGGGAAGTATAAAATCAATTCATTAAATGAGCTTAGTGCGCTGGCGAGCCGTTTTGTAAGCGAGCTAGAGCATGACTTGGTCTTGCTCTGCGGCGAACTGGGTAGCGGTAAAACAACGCTAACCAAGCTGATTTGCGCCGAGTTGGGCATAGACTCTAATGTGGTAATATCACCAACCTACACTTTGCTAAACATCTATCCGCTACCCAATGGTAAATGTGTTCATCATTTAGACCTCTACCGTCTAAGCAGTTTTAGTGTTTTGGATGAGTTTGAAGAATGGCTTAATGCTGACGGACTAACCCTGATTGAGTGGCCTGAATTAGCCTTAGACTACCTTAGTCAGCGCCCGTATGTTAGGGTAAGCATAAGCCATCTGCCCAACCAAGAGCGGTTATTTAATATTGAGTGTTCTAATATTTAGTCATCGCAGAATGTTATCTTTTAAGTGCCCTTAATCAAGTATTGAACAATAACATGCACAGCGTAGGACTAGCTCTATACACGGCGGGCAGCCACTTAGAGGCGGCTCAGCTGAGCCAGCAAAATATATTGCTTGAGCGCACTACTGCCGACTTAGCCGGAGATTTTCCTTTAGCCATCTTACAGAAATTCTGTGCTGATTCACGCATGCAGTGGTTGGCCTGTAGCATTGGCCCCGGCTCATTTACAGGAATTAGAATTGGCTTGGCCATTGCCAAGAGCTTGGCTTTAATCAATAATATCCCTCTCATTGGTTTAGATAGTTTAAGCATCCTCGCCCAGCTTGCTCCAAAGGAAGAACCACAGCTCAATCTCAGTCTAAAACTGACGCACAAAGATTTTTATACTGCCCAATTCAAACTTAGCGCAGATGGCTACTATAGGCGCAATTCAGACATTCAGCGAAGCTCAAACGCCTCTAAGCAATCGGCACTCACCTTTGACAGTAATGGCCGAGGCTATGCTACGGAGCATCTACTAGATGATGCAGCTTGCCCTCAATTAGATAGCGTTTCACCTTTAGTAGATGGCTCGCCGGCTCAGGCTTTGGCTCAATTGGCCAGAGAGTGCTATGAACGGCAAGATTTTGACCCTTTGCACGATGTTCAAGCTCTATATCTCAAGGCTGAAGTCTCATGAAAAAAATTGGATTAGCCATTGATACAACCTTTGACGATACCTCAGTTGCCATCATTGAAGGCGAGCGCAATTTACTAGCTAACTCGGTATTGTCGCAATACGCTGACCATGCTGAATTTGGCGGTGTAGTCCCCGAAAGGGCTTCACGTAAGCATATTGAGGCCATTCATCCCCTTATACAGGCTAGCCTAAAAGAAGCCCAACTGACTTTGCAAGACTTAGACTGGATTGCTGCCTCAAACATGCCGGGCTTAATAGGCCCGCTTATGGTGGGGATAACCACGGCTAAAACTCTAGCTTTTGGGCTAAATATACCCTTTATCGGTATTAACCATATTGAGGCGCATCCCTATGCCAACTTTTTGGTGCATAAAGATATTAGCTATCCACTGCTGCATCTGGTAGCGGCCGGCGGACACACTTTAATACTTGAAGAAAGCGCAATATTCCAGATGCGCATTATAGGGCGCAGCATTGATGATGCTGCCGGAGAATGCGTTGATAAAGCCGCACGGATGTTCAATTATGCCATGCCCGGTGGTCGTCAAGTTGATGAACTAGCGCAAAAACACCCCCGAGATGCCTATAACTTTCCACGACCAATGCCCAAGGGCTTGAATTTATCTTTTAGTGGACTAAAAACGGCTCTACTCTATCATGTAAGAGATCACGGAACAGCAGACGCCCCGGCCGTATTGGCAAGTTTTTTACAGAGCGTGATAGACGTGCTTACCTACAAGGTGTTCAAGGCCGCTAGGCAGTTTCCTCAGCACCAAATAACCCTGTCCGGAGGGCTATGCGCCAGTCAATGCCTGCGAGAAGCCTTCTATGAGCTTGGTCGGCAAAACCAAGTTAAGATTTACTGTCCCCCGCCGGCATTATGCACAGATAATGCTGCTATGGTAGCCTGTCTAGCTGCCAAGCGTTTTAAGCACGGACTAATTGATAACTTACAGCTTAGTTGTGAGGCCAATCTACCGGCTCAATTGCACCAGCGACAAATAACGGCAAAGGTACACTCGTAGCGACTGGTTAATCTTCTATTAATGACTGATATTCGTCATTAGACATGCCTTCCATAGAGCTTGATGGATGCACTTCAACCAACCAGCCATTATCATAGGGTGAATCATTGACCAGTGATGGTTCATCAGACAATGCCGTATTGACCTTGGTGATGGTACAATCGCAGGGGGCATAAACATCAGCAACAGATTTTACTGATTCAAGCACTACCAAAGGCTCGCCAGCCTTAACCTCTTTGCCGACATCAGGCAATTCTACAAAAACAATATCAGTCAGCTGCTCTTGAGCATAATCAGTTATGCCGATACGATAGTTGTTATCAGCGGTACTCATAAACCATTCATGTTCTTTAGTGTATTGGCGATCTTTTGGAATCATTTTAGTTACCGGTTAGTGTTATTATGGCATTTGCACCCCCAAACCCAAATGAAGTTGAGACGACATTCTTAACTTTACAGCCTTCACGGGCCGTATTTGGAACAACATCTAAACGACATTTTTCATCAAGGTGCTCAATATTAATTGTTGGCGGAATAACGCCTGTTTTCAAAACCATTACCGAAATTACTGCTTCAATACCACCTGCACCACCCAGTAAATGCCCTGTCATTGACTTGGTAGAACTCAACATTAGCTTTTGGGCACTTGCTCCAAAAACCTCTTCAATAACGCTTAACTCGTTGATGTCTCCTGCGGGTGTTGATGTGCCATGGGTATTAACATACTGAATGTCTTCGGTATTTACGCCAGCATCTTTCAGGCAATTGCGTAAAGCATAAATCTGCCCCGGTGCTGAGGGGTCAGTAATATGATGAGCATCAGAACTTGCACCAAAGCCAGTCAATAAGCAGTATATTTCTGCTCCACGTTGGCGAGCATGTTCGTAGTCTTCTAAGATGAGTATTCCGCAGCCCTCACCCATAACAAAGCCATCACGATCGCGATCGTAGGGACGAGACGCAGCTTGTGGATTATCATTGCGGGTTGATAAGGCATTCATGGCTGCAAAGCCATTTACGGCAACCGAAGATATGGTAGACTCGGCACCGCCAGCAATCATTATCTTGGCATCGCCACGTTCTATCAGCATCTTAGCCAAGCCAATTGAATGGTTAGAGCTAGCGCAGGCCGAGGCTACTGCCGCCGAGTAATTTTTGCAGTTATAGCGAATCGAGACATGCCCCGCACTCATGTTACTGATAATGCGTGGGATAAAAAATGGAGACACTCGCTTGCCCTCAAGCAATCGGCTATGAGTCTCTTCAATACTGGCCATGCCACCCAAGCCCACACCAATGCAAACACCGGCATGATAGCTCATCTCTTCATCAAAAACATCTAAACCAGCATCACGCATGGCCTCATCGGCGGCGACTAAAGAAAACAGGGTAAATAAATCCTGCTTACGGACTTCCTTAGCCGGAATAACCGCTTCTGGATTAAAGTTTTTAACTTCACCGGCAAAGCGAACTTTGTCGTTAGAGGCATCATAGTGAGTAATATCGGCGATGCCCGATCGACCATTGATCAAGGCATCCCAAGATTCGGCAACACTACAACCCACTGGAGATACAGCTCCTAAGCCGGTAACAGCGACCTGTCTATACTTTGCCACTATCCCATTTTTTCCGTTATGTGGTGCACAGCATCTTTAACGGTTACGATTTTTTCGGCCACGTCATCAGGAATTTCAACGCTAAATTCTTCTTCAAATGACATCACCAACTCAACCGTATCTAGCGAGTCTGCGCCCAAGTCATCAATAAAACTTGAATCCATATTTATGGTATCAAGCTCAACACCCAATTGTTCGGCAATAATGTTTTTGACCTTGCCCTCAATATCCATAATAAAGCTCCTTATTATTAGCCCACAAGACCACTGATTTATACAGAGATGCTTGCAGTATAGTTATTCAGTTTAAATATTTCAATAGTGCAGATTAACTAATATAGTCCTCCGTTCACATGTAGCACCGCACCCGTTATGTAATTAGCGTCGGGGCTAGCCAAAAACGCCACTGTTTTAGCAATATCTTCTGGCGTTCCAATCCGGGCCAGCGGTATTTCTTTAGTTAATGACTGCTTTTGTTCAGCCGTTAGCTCATCAGTCATATCGGTTTCTATAAAGCCCGGTGCAACCACGTTGCATCTGACATTACGTGAACCAAGCTCTAAAGCCAAAGACTTTGAAAAACCAACTATAGCAGACTTACTACTAGAATAATTAACCTGCCCGGCATTGCCCGTAAAACCCACGATTGAGCTAATATTAATTATTACTCCATCACGTTGCTTAACCATGCCTCTAATAACGGCCTTGGTAGTATGAAATATACCTGAAACATTAGTATTAAGTACACTGTTCCAGTCATCTTCAGTCATGCGCAAGAAGATTTGATCACGAGTTATCCCAGCATTATTTACCAAAACATCAATTCTTTTGAATTGCTGCAAAGCCTCGGCAATACCCGTCTGCACCTGTTCTGGAACGCCAATATCAGCCTGTATTAAGCTGGCTGAGCCACCGCCTTTGATTATTTCGTCAACGGTTTTTTGACCTCTTTCTGCGCTACGGTTTAGGCATAGCACCATATAGCCTGTGCGCCCTAATTCTAGGGCAATAGATTTGCCGATGCCCCTTCCAGAACCCGTTACTAAGGCTACTCTTTTATCCATTATTTAACCTTCAAGTAGGTTGATTAGTTCGGTCAGTTCTTGGTCATTACTCACCGAAATATTTTTTGCCTTAGGAACAATGCGCTTATTCAAACGTGATAAAACCTTGCCATGCCCTATCTCAACAAAGGTTTCTATGCCCCACGAATTAATTAATTTAATAGACTTATCCCACAAAACCGGATGATAAACCTGATGATAAAGACTATCTAGTATATCTTGAATGGCAGTTACGGGCTGGCAACTGTAATTGCTGACTACGGGTGCTGCTGGAGCGTCAAACTCAAGCATTGCTAGCACGGGGCGCAACTTATCGGCGGCGGGCTTCATCAGCGAGCAATGAAAGGGAGCGCTTACCGCTAGTTTTTTGCCTTTAAGACGCGCTAAAACTCTATCTACGGCAGCATTATGGCCTGATACAACCACCTGCCCCGGCGAATTATAATTGGCCGCAGCCACAACATCATCATGGGCTTCTTCGGCGCAAATCTTTTCTATATCTTCGGCAGAGCTGCCTAATATGGCCGCCATGCCACCGGTTCCGACCGGTGTGGCTTCCTGCATCAGGCGTCCTCGCACATGCACTGCATAGGCGGCACTAGAGGCTTTGAGGCTTCCCGAGCAAACTAAGGCACTGTATTCACCCAATGAATGGCCGGCAAAGTAGCTGGGATTGATGTCTACTCTAGTCGCAATGGCCTTCCAAATAGCGCAAGAAAGAGTCTGAATGGCAGGCTGTGAATACTGAGTAAGACCTAGTTTTTCAGCGGGACCATCTAAGCACAGCTTTTGAAGATCAAACTCTAACCGTTCGCTGGCTTCTTCAAAAACTAGACGTACCTCGCTGTAACGACTGATAAAGTCGCTGCCCATGCCCACTTCTTGGGTGCCTTGACCGGGAAAGATAGCGGCGAATCTATCCATAGATGAGCTTATTCAACGATGCGAGCGCCACGATAATGGCCGCATTCTGCACAAATGCGGTGAGGCTGTGTTATTTGAGCACAATTACTACAGCGACTGGCTGCAGGAGCCTGTAACGCATGATGGCTACGGCGTTGCCTTTTAACGCGCTTAGATGTTTTCCGTTTGGGAACTGCCATTAATCTTAACCTTGCTTAAAAAATCAACAAATGGATTATTAACTGCCTTAGGCTGCTCAATGCGTGGTTTACAACATTTTAAGCACCGCCCGTCATCATCAACGGGTATGCGTTGCTCATCAGCCCACAGCAAGACCTCATCCTCTATAATACTGGCGAGGTCTATGTTCTCTCCGTTGAAGGGTAGCACACTCAAACCAACACTGTCCATGTAAAATTCACAACTGTTGCCCTGAGCCTCATCTGCAGAAAGTATCACCTCAAAACTCTCCGCATAGCGAGCCGTAACCGGATCAGCACAACGATGGCATTGTAGGCTAATTTTGCCCTCAAGGCTACAATTAATCCGCACCTGTTCGCCATGTACGGCGAAGTGCGCCATGCCTAACAGACTGCCCGATTGCTGACCGTGCAACTCAGCTAAACGCTTGAAGATATTTACTGAAAAATTTAATTGCTGCTTGAGGCCTGCTTCAGGCAAGGCCGAATACTTAAAATTTAGATTCATGCTACCCCAATACTTATTAATACCCTTGCTAAAAGACCCTTACCAAAAGTATTTTGATTAAAAGTCTCTTACCCGTAAGTACCTTGCCTAAAAGCCTCTTACCTAAAAATCTTTGCCTAAAAAACTATGCCTAAAGTGGACTATCAAAAACCTAGCCGCTGGCAGTCAGTTTGGTCAACATCCAACATATTTGTCCATGGTCTGTCCGCAAGACTTAAACGGTGCTTGCCAACTAAATCAAAGCCGAGCATCACTCTAACTGCATCAACGAATTATAGCACAAAGCTATGTTAAATACCCAGCCGTTGCCCTATCAGCTGCGGGCGACCACGAATAAAATCTGGCCAAGCCATAGCGGTTTTACCTTGGGGCTTAACGCAAATCAGCCTAAGATTGCCACCTATTGTTTTAATTATGCCGCCTAGGGTTATTTGCCCTACGTCAGCATTTGGTTCAGATTGATTAGTCATCTCTACTGTAACTAGTTGTAAACGTTGACCAAGCACAAAACTATAGCAACCCGGCCAAATATCAAAGGCACGTGTCATGCGTTGAATGTATAAGGCTGAGTACTTTTGCCAGTCAATGCAGCCATCTTCTTTTTTAATCAGTGGGGCATAGGTGGCCAGATGCTCATCTTGCTGTTCTAGTTGGGGATTAGGGCTAAGCATTTGTGGCAGACTAGCCTCAAAGAGTAATCGGGCTTGGTGGCTGAGTTGCTCAAAGAGCTGCGCAGTACCTAGCTGCTCAGTAATGGCCACAGGATTGCTTTTGGACAGCACAGGCCCTTGGTCAAGGGCTTTAACCATGCGCTGAATACTAACGCCCGTTGTCGTGTCTCCATTAAGAATGGCGGCCTGAACGGGGCTTGCTCCACGCCAGCGCGGCAGCATTGAAAAATGAACATTATAGGCTCCGTAGCAGGAACTATTGAGTACGACTTCGGGAATAATCCGCCCATAGGCAGTAACTATAATTAAATCTGCGGATTGCTGTTGCATAATTGCGCTTAATTCGGCCTTAGTAGCTGGTGTAGCAACGGCAATATTCATGCTGATAGCGGCTTGCTTAACCGCACAGGCTTCCATTTTATGGCCTCTGCCAACCCGCTTGTCAGGCTGAGTTAGGGCGCAGATAACCTCGGTTTGGGAGTGATTAGCCAAACATTCTAAAATAGGAACGGCAATCGCTGGACTGCCCATAAAGATCACCTTGACCATGCCTTAATCTGTCCTTAATCCAAAAAACTTTATTGACTGTGGGGTATAGGCGAACAATGCTGACAAAAACTTATTGTCATCCGCATCTAGTTGTAGAAAAAGTTTATTTTTGATATGCGCTAGAGTTTTTAGGCCATAGAGAGTGCTCAAAAACTTAGCGATTAATTCTGGCTTAGTATCAGCCGTGGTAACCACTAACCAGTAGTTAGATAGTGAGCGAATAGAATCTAAAACGGGCAATGGTGCTGGAATAAGCCACGGATGAGCCAAGCCAAGCCGCTCTAGCAGGGCATTATTAATGGGTACTATGCGCATGTTAGGGTTCTGCGACATTATGGAGGTGCTTTGCTGTGATGGAAAACTATCTTCAATAATGTAATTCGCCGGCAGATTGACCCCAGTTAGCGGTAGAATAAGCGAGCGTTGTTCGCTGGCCGACCACTCAAGCAGGCTAGTATAAATATAGTCGGCCACAGTTGACACGTAGGTTGGATTGCGTAATGGTAAATTAATTGAGTTACTTACTGAACTTAGGCCATAAATGTAGCGTGGCCACAGTGCTGCTACGACCAAAATAGAGTTATTATCGGCCATAGAATACAGCTCACCCGATGCTACAATGGCAAATTGAGTCAGCTGACGCTCAAGCGAGCGTTTTTGAGCATAGGTGCTATGGATGGTTTTTACTCGCAGGGCATCGGGGCTGATTAAACGGTGATTGTTCCAGATAACCGATAGTTGGTCGCCAAAGCTGGCTAAATCTGGTTGGTCGGCCGGTACCGATAGCTCAGCTATGGGTTTAGCCTGAGCAGAAAAAGCACTTAATAATATCAGTCCGATTATGTATGCGCTAAACTTAGTTTTAGTTGAGGCAATCATCTTAATCAAAAATTAGCAATGTCAGCTAATCACTATAACATACACGCCATCTGAAATGGTTGAACCACAGGCAACCAAAAGTATTCGCTCGGGCTTTATAAGCGTAATCGGACCGCCCAATGTGGGCAAATCAACGCTGATTAACAGAATTGTCGGCCGACCGGTATCAATTACGGCTGATAAGCCACATACCACTCGCCAGCGCATTTTAGGAATTCGTACGTCTGATCAGGCACAAATGGTTTTTATTGATAGCCCCGGCATTCATCTAGCGCGCGATGACTTTAATAAGAACATGGTTAATCAGGCTCTTCTAGCGATTGCTGAGGCTGATTTGACTTTGCTTGTAGAAAGCATTGATGGTTTGCGTCTGCAGTCGCCAATTTGGGAATACATCATTCAGCATCTTTCTGGTCGGTGCTGGCTGGTGCTGAATAAAATAGACTTAGCCCGCCCTAATGAAATCCATACTGCGCTTGAAGTTATTAATCAAAAAGTCGCCTGCAAAGAAACGCCCAACTTGAATAACCTAAATAATTCAGCCGACTTAGATAACTTAGACACCTCAGACAACTTAGTTAGAAACGGGATGATTGATGCAAAACCAAACCATAACAGCACTGCGCCTGAAGACTCAGCCCTAAGTCATGCAGAACAAGAACAGTCGTCTACTACCTCTGCCACTGCGCTAGGCGCAAAGACTGAGTTTGAAAAGATTTTCACCATTTCTGCCAGCCGTGGTTATGGTGTAAAGAAGCTGGTTAAAGAATTAGAACAAAAATTAGACCACGGACCGCTGTACTTTCCACCTGATGTTAATAGCGACCAAACCTTAGCGCAAATTATTGCTGAATGGGTGCGTCAAGAGATTTTTCGTCAAACTCATGAGGAAGTTCCGTATCAGACTACGGTAAGGGTGAGCAGCCTCACGCAGAGCCCAGAGCTAATCCGTGCTGAAGCCGATATAATTGTTGGTACGGCATCGCAACGGGGCATTATTATTGGTCGGGGTGGCAAAATGCTTAAATCAATCGGCTCTAAGGCTCGTCAAAACCTAGAATATGTGTTGAATACCAAGGTTTATCTGCGTAATCAAGTTCGGGTCAAAAAGAATTGGCAGGCTGAGTATTGGCCGGCTCTAACCGATGAAGATATCATCTAGCGAATTGTCTTCTAGCTGCTGAAAAAGTTTCTCTAAGCTGCTCAAAAAAGGCTCTCTGAGCCAATAATCTCCGTTATGAATACCCGTTACAAAGTGGCGATAGAGGTCTAGCTGGGCAATTATGCTTTGACTGGGAGCAATGCGTGGTCGTCTGTGGGCAATATCTTCTAACAAGCGCACCGCAAAGCCCGGTGAAGCGGCTCGTCTAAACTGATCAAGCACCAAAAAGGGTGCAATGGTTAGGGCATCAACTATCGTGGTCGTGGGAATGGTATAGAGCATTTTAGAGACCATTGGCCGTTGCAGACCATATACCAAGTGCCGTAGCGGAAAGTGCCGCTCAATCAAATTATCAAGCAGAGCGCATTCAAATTCGCTCCGCTGGCGCAACCATAGCAGCAGCGGTTCGCCAAGCCAATCAAGGTCTTTGCGCTGGGCGATTTTGCGTAGAGCCAACAATAATTCTTGGTTACAGTGCTGAGGCTCGCCATAGAGCTTTTGGCCAGATTTCAGCCGTTCTTCTGCTGATAACGGCAGTGCTTCAAGCATATTCTTGCCGGAAACAAAGGGCAGCTGCTCATAGAAGTATTGCAGAGTTCCTAAGCCGACCGACAATTCTTCAAGTGCCTTAACCAATAGGCGAAACTGACTTACTGAGTAGTCTCCAAAGCAAGTTTTCAGCGGAATTCCATTAGTCATCCATTCTAAGGGCGGGGGTAGGCTTGGTTTGGCATCGGCCTGCGTAGGCAAACTAACCCGAGCCTGCCTATAGCTAATATTTTGGAGCTCGCCATCTAACTCTGGCTGAATAAGAGCAAACCACTCAATAAAGCCTTCACTAAGGCGCAGACGATGATTAATAATCTGAACCTGCTCATAGCCCAAAATCTGGCTAACAAGTCGCTTGTTGACGGGCATAGACTTAGCCTTCGTCCACTTACTTTGCCACATGGCCAAGGTTTGCGAAAAAATAAGTCTGAAAAAATTTCTTATGAAGGCATCTTGAGGGTGCTTGCTAAGACTAAGCAGAGTTTTTTGACTGGCGGCACCCACAATAATCACTAAGTGCTGATTATCATTAGCTAAACGAATGGCTAGACCGTCATCGGGCAAGGCATTTTCTGGAACTAGCATTGACTGGCAAAAGGCTGGTTGCCCAAAAACTCTACTAAGCAAGGGCATCGTATTCAACACAAAAAATGTTTGACGCCACACTAAATTGGCCTGCTCGCTCATTAAAATACGCTCATCAGCACTGCGTTGCTGGGGTTCTACTCGTTTTGGTTGAGGCTGATAGGCGCCTTCAACAATGGTTTGCAGAGTCCGATTAAGCGCACTCTTTGAGCTGGCTTCTTCTATAACATCACGGGTGTTCGTATCAACCAACAGACTAAGGCTAAATGCCTGACCACCATCGCCCTGCACATGGGCGGTGATCATACTAAAGCTAGTTGAGGCCGGCAGTAGTCGTGGAATAATCTTTATTAACCCCGGCGCAACCAACACCGATTGCAGGGGATTACTCTCTCTGGTTATAAATTGAATAATCTCGCTGCCATAGCTCAAGGCATGGTTGAAAATCTGCTTTAGGTCTATATTATGGGGCTTATTACCGGGTTTATTGCCATTCTGATTGCTATTCTGATTAGACTGCTTCGCTAGGTGTTTCAGAGCTTCTTCATCTTTTTCTGCAATTTCTATAACTAGGGCTAGTGATGCGCAGTTTTGATAATTAGGCGCAATCAGTTTATTTTTGCGCTGGCTAAGGCGTAAAATGTTGGTTTGCTGACCGCTACACTCGATTATGCTAAGAGGGATGCCAAATTGTGCTGCGAGGCCATTCAAAGCTGTCCGAAGGTAGGCATGACTGAATAGCTCAAGATAAGTTGTGTATTTTTTCATCGCTCCAAGTTTGACCGATTATAAATACTTACCGCTCTTAACGCCGCAAGTGCCAAGAACAGCAATGCCAAAAACAATAGCCATGCATAATCTCCCCAGCGGGCTTGAACGGTTATTTGATTGTTCAGCTGAGGATAAACCACTGCCAATTCATTGGGCTGATAAAGTTTTATGGTTCCAGCTGATATAAAAGCAGAATAACCATGATTACTCACAAAGACCATATCACGTTTAACCGCCACCGATTGCACTGCGCTGGCCAGCAAGTGATGTCGGCTAATGAGGGGGCTAAACCAAGCATGATTAGAAATTACCGTAATCCATTCAGCCCCATCACGAACAAGAGCGTGGTAAGCATCACTAATCAAACTATCTGAGCAAATCATTACTCCTAAACGGTAGTCTGCCATGTAACCCCAAGTTTCGCCTCGGCTATAGCTAAAATCTACTCCGCTGATGCTGTGGGGCATAATCCATCGTAACGCCGCTGGAATATACTCGCCTAACGGAACTAAACCACGCTTGTTATACTGCTGATAGCCTAACTCATCGGATTGAACCAAAAAGGCCGCATTAAAATATTTGTCGCCTCGCCAGTGGTCGGCACCAAATAAGATATTCGTCTGCAAGACCTTCGCCAAGGCTGCACTGTCAACAAAAACTTTTTCAGAAAATAGCCCCAAGGCACTTTCTGGCCACACTAGTAGATCAAGCTGCTCTGAGCCACCCAAACTGTGCCTCGCATAATAATTAAAGGCATCGCCGGCTGCATCAAGCTCAATATCTCCGGGCATAATGCCAACTCTGTAGGTACTTGTATAGGCATCGTTAGGGCTGCCACTGGGGCTTTCGCTAATTTTTGTTGATGCAGCAACGCCTGACGGTGTGGCTGGAGGTGCTATAGGCTGCACTAGTATTACAAGCATTGTCAGCAATACGGCTAATGCTGGCCATCGGCGATTGAGCTTTTCTAGCGACCACAGCACCAATCCGCTGAAGATTACCATCAGGCACACATAGCCTTTGGCACCAATATATGGTAGCAGTAGCCATGCACCCCAAGTTGCACTTTGTCCAACAACTATGCTGCCCCAGCTTAATCCACCAAATGCAATAGCTACGGCCGCCTCTTTTAGGCTGTAGAATATCGCCAGCAAACCAAATAAAGACAGCCCCGTCCAACGCCAAATATAGCGTGGCGCAACCAAGCACAGCACCTCAATCGCGACCAAAAGCGCTCCTAATGCAACCAAGGCAACAACGAACACAAATCCATTTGTATCGCCCAAGACCACTGCGGTATGGTAGCTCCAGCCATAGCGGATGATAAAGCTGGCTGCTGAAAACCCCCAAGCCGTCCACCACAACCACGGGCTTTTCGCTATACACCATAACAAGGGCATACTAACCAACCAAGCCCAAGCCGGCCACACAGACCAATAAACAGGAATAGCCTGAATGACTGCTGCCAATAAGCCTAACAGCAGTGCTCTTACTTGTGGCTTCGCCCAGAAAAAATCAGTTTTGCTATTAGTCAAAATCAGTGCTCCTTTTGGCTGGTACATACTCATAGCATAGCCTGAAAATCAAAGTAGGTGGCTTTTATGCTATGATGTTCCGCTTAGGATTGAATATAGCAATATGCAGACCGTAGCCGATTATGCGCTTTTGGAAATATCATGGCTTGGGCAATGATTACCTAGTCATTCATGCTACAAAAAAAGAACTAACCCCCGCTGAAGTGCGCCTTATTTGCGATAGGCACTATGGCGTTGGTGCTGATGGTATTATGTGGATTAGTCCTCATAGTGGCACGGCGACCTATGCGACCATAATCTATAATCCCGATGGTAGTATTGCCGAGCGCAGCGGCAATGGCCTACGTATTTTTGCCTGCCATTTATGGCAGAACAAGCTAGTTAAGCAGCGTGATTTTTATCTAGAAACTCAGAGCGGGGCCATCCACGCCAGTGCCATTAACGAGCATGAATTCTCTATACAAATGGGGCGTGCGTCATTCTATAGTCAAGACATTCCAATGAGTGGCGCACCGCACGAGGTGGTGGCTGAAGAACTGCTAATCGCTGATCAAAAGTTGAGCATAACCGCCGTAAATGTTGGCAATCCGCATTGTGTGGTTGCCTGCTCAACACTTGATGAGAGCTTTACGCAGTGCATTGGGAGCCTGATTGAGCGCAATCAACGCTTTCCGCAACGCACCAATGTGCAGTTTATGAAGGTAGACAGTCGCCATCAAATTAGTATTCAAATCTGGGAAAGGGGCGCAGGCTATACCCTAGCCTCCGGAAGCAGTAGCTGCGCTGCTGCTGCTGCTGCCATGCGCCAAGAATTGTGCTCTAGCCCGGTTACCGTCTGTATGCCCGGCGGGCAACTCAAAGTAGCCATTAGCACTGACTACCACATTACCCTCACCGGGGCTGTTCAATTTGTTATGCATGGCGAGCTATCGGAAAATTTGTTGCAATCAATACAGTAATAGGGAGTTGTCTTGCTCGGTCGTGGAAGAAAGGTGATGCTCCAAAGTGGCTGACGTTAGGGGTTCTACCCCAGCAAGGCAATAGAGAATTGCCTTTCACCAATGTAAGTAAGCAAGGCGATGCGCCAAAGCGGCTAGGGTTAGGGGTTCCACCCAGCAAGATGATAGAGAATTGCCTTGCACCCATGCAAGTAAGCAAGGTTGTGTGCCAAAATGCTTAGTGTTAGGGGCTCTGCCCCTAACAACCCCGACAGAGGGCAATGCCCTCTGTACTCCCGGACTTGGCCGAAGGCAAAGCC
>JAXIUW010240285.1:0-17692 GCA_035591015.1 Cephalothrix simula
ATTTCACCAAATTTCGAATCAATGAAGTGGGTACATAAAGGATGGATATTTCATTATCATGTTCGGAAAACTACATCACGGTTTCGGTTTACTAAGTGAAATTTTTTTATCACTGACAAATCTTTTGTACGGTGGGTTTCAAGATCTGCGCATGCGCGAATATTTATCTGCTTTCCCTCGGCTTTAAACCTGCATCATGTGATGCGCATTGTTTCAAAACATATTCCTAGCAATTTTCAGAAAGTTCCGATCAAAATGGCGGTAGGCCACATTGAAGATTTGGAAACCGCGGAATGCGAAAATTTATCGCAACTTTTAAGGACAATATGTAGCCATTATCGCAGGAAAAAGGCTGCAATATATAGCGATATCGCTATATCAGCCTTCACCTCCCTCATGGACTATGAAGGTGATGCTCCCAGTGTGCCTGTAATTGCACTAACCTGGGAATATGGTGTAAAGTTAAAAATCAACTTTATATAATTTGAAAAATAATAAAATTTATGGTGCCTTACGTATACATGTATTCGTATTCAATTGTATTGGAAATCGTACGTGTTTCGAAATTAACACCCTGAGACACCTATTATTAAAAATTAGCGATAAACATAATATCACAAACTATCCTAAACTATCTAGAGATAATGGGTTTTGAAATACCCTCATGATTTTTCTTTCAACGTTTATCATACCTTCGGTCTGATAAACATTTTATTCGTATATAATTGATACAAAGGAAGATTGAGACCCCGAGAGCACATTTCAAGCAAAATCATCGGGCATGTTCAAAACCCATATTTCCAAAATACATGTAGTTAGTGATAAAATAAAAGTTTGAATATCGGAACGAAAGTGGTGTCCAATAAAAGATAAAAATATATGAAGTCCTACCGTAGTGAACTAACGGGTTTATATCTGTTATGTTCGATCGAAAGGGGGGGCATTAGTCTCCTATAGCAGACTAATGAAGTCCAGGAAAAATCATTGAATTATACCAGTTGTTATACATTGTAACTTATAACATTGCACAAATCGATAAATATGTTCTAAAAATACAAGTTTCTGTTAAAATTCGCCTAAAACTGTTTTATAATTGAGTATTCCGCGGTTTCCCAATATGTGGCCTAAGTCTGCCATCTTTGATCGGAACTTTCTGAAAATGTTGTGACATACATGTAGTTTGTCAAAAAAGATTTAGATCAGCCCCCCCCCGCCCCGTGTGGTGTCGATCAAATATTTGACCGTTCGATTACTAGAGTTTTTTAACACAACGCGCATCAAATGATGTAGGTTTGAAGCTGAGGAAAAGCAAATAAATATTCGCGCATGCGCATTAGCAGATCTTGAAACACGCCGAACATATTTTAATTGTTGTAGGCAGCCCTATCGGTCGTTTCCTTGTTAGTCAAAAAAATATTTACATAGTAAACCGAAACCTCGGTAGGCGAATGCCCCCTGTATTATTCAACTCACTTCATTGCCCAATCTTTTGCGTACTGGAGTGAATTATACAGGGGGACCAATGGCGGTGGCCTTGGTTAAACGAGAACTAAGGCCCCCACCCATTAGGGCCCCCCAAAATAGACACACGCACACACCTGATTTTTGAGTGTACATGTACATTTTACATACACGGACGATTCCATTCACTTTTGGAGCCCCAGAGTAAATTACTTATAATAATTATACGTACATTTAAATGTAGAAGTAAGATTAATTAAAGTTAAATTTTTGTTTGGTTCATAATATCTTGATTTATACTACAGTTGTAAAATCTATCATTATGGGGGCCCAACCCCCCCCCCCCCGAATTAGCGTACCGCCACTGAGGGGGAAATTTGCCTGCGGGGATAATCACCCCCTTTATCAGGGGAAAAGTCAGGAAATTTCAAATAAGCCTTTAGAATTCACGGAACAGGGAATTTCACAAAAAAAGATATTTTTAATTTTCCAGGCAGTTTACGCAATAAAGTTTGTCGCTTTACGCATACAAAATCTTCGCAGTTATCACCAAATTAAGCCGCAAATGAATTTTTTCGTGAAGAGGGAAAGTCATGGAAATTAAAATCCGATGCTTCAATTTTCAAAAATTCCGTACCGACGATAATTTTGGCTGCCGATGCCACTCCGCAGAAAATAATCCATGATTTCGGCTACCGAATCTAGTTCAGGCTTAGCAAAAACAGTGAAAGGGATGCATAAAAGATCATTACAATTTTATTATTGTAAAGTGTTAAGATAATTAGGCCCCGTTTTACATATATTTGTGTTAAAATTTGCCTAATATTTTAGGTATTTTTTCCGAAGAGGGCTCTTGGGGATCACCACAAAGGGTCACAAAGTCAAATATGGTTTACATGAAAAAATTTCCGCGGTTTTAAACTCGAGCAGGTAATGTGTTCAAAGCTTGGCTCCCGGTGTGAATATGCTCAGTGTCACCTCTTCATAGTATAACATATACAGATAGTATGGCCTTTTTCGTCGGACACTGGCAACCGGCTTTTAGTGTGCCGGACACTGAACGCCGGGAGACACGGCAAACCGTTACACCGGTTTTTAAGAGCACACTGCACAGCTGTTTGAATCATATATCATATAATTCCAGCAACCTCCAGATTTGCTTTACTTTCCATTTCCTGATTCCATATTGCGTTTCCCGATGGTATTCCAATCTCCGATTCCGTTTCCTGGTGCGACAGGACTTAGTGACTGCAGTGCTGTGTGATCAGATCGCGAGATTGCATACTAAACTTATATACTTTAGCAAGGTCACTAATCCCTACGCCGGTTACCTTGCACTGGCTTCTTTCAAGTTTCCTTTAAGAGATGTATAGGTCGTCACTAAGCCCTTGCTGTCACTTAGTCCTTTTACATTTTGTTCATTTTATAAATTTATACTATTTTCTATTTGCAGGTCCTAAGAGTAGGGATAGCAGTTCAAGTGCGTCGTCTAATGATGAAATTCCGGAATATATTCATAAACTCAATAAGAATGTATTTCTCAATATAATAGTTACTGCATCACGTTTCATGCGTGAAATTCTAAATGATTTTATAGTAAGAAGTCATTTTGACCTTATCATCAGTCTTGTTAATCGATGCATCAACATGGAAGACGTAAGGGAAAAAATGACTATTCTAATTTTTGAAAATCACACGTTTGCATGCATCAAAGATGCACTTTTATTCTCGGATTATGAAAATGAAATTACTAAGGATTTTTATGTTAAAAGCCTAAAAGCTGCAGCTCGTGCGTACAAACCACAATCAATGGACTTTATAAAAAGCGTTATTGAAGTTATGAACTTGTTAAATAAAAATTTATTGGCGCCAATTGATGTTCCAAAAGTATCTTTTGAAATACTTCTAGAGAGGAGTTCGTGCAAAAATAATTCGTTAGCGGAGGTATTTGCTGGATTACCTACAGCGGAACAAGATTTTCAGACTACTTTTCTCCAACAAATCGAAAGGGATTTAATTCATCACGTGACTTTGAAACTAGAAGCTAATGCTAAAAGAAGGGAGGCCATGAAGCATATTGTTGATCGTCAAGTCGAGAAGCATATTCATGATCTTAAAGTCGAGCAGTCCGCTAGTTGTGTCAAGGAAACTTTATCAATGGATAGTCAACATATGTCCGTGAGTAAAGGTTATCCTAAGAGTATTAAAGCAGCTGATGCTTTAGAAAAAACTACAGTTTCCAGTATGATGAATGTTGATAATGGAATAGAAAATGTAGCTAAAGCAACTTCTGAAAATTTTGCCTCTCTACCTGATTCGATTATCCTTAACCAAGGCAATATAGACGCTGTTAGTGATTCAAATGATCCTAAAAGTATTAAGGCAGCTGATATGTTAGATAGAAAAGTTTCCAGTTTGATGAATGTTGATAATGGAATAGCTGAGGCAATTTTGGGAAATCGTGCCTCTTTGCCTGAATCGATTATATTTAATCAAGACCATGATGATATGGAGGCTGTTAGCGATTCAACTGATAATTCATCTTTGAGTAGTAAGTTTGATGACGCTATTAGACTAATTGAAGAACAAATTTGTGAAAATCAAAACCACCCTGCCATACCAGACATTGAGTTACTTAATGAAGCCCAGAACTCATCTAATAACGAATTTCGGTCTTTAATAATAGATGAAGATGCTTTGAGGAATTCGGATAATCAGCGTGTAGGATTACCTCATGTGCCGCAGGACGAAAATACAAAGGATGCTGTCTCCCAAGAAATCCCTAATGACGCAGATAATATTATTTCCGTCGAATTGACTACTAAATCAGGTGATGCAATCTTCCGGGAAATATCCGTTCCATCAGATGATGCTATCTCCCGAGAACCGTCCACTCCATTAAGTGGTGCGATCCCTTCAATGGAGGTTCCATTTTCCGATATATCTGATGATTCAAGTGATTCATTACCTGCTGTTTTAGGAAATCGGAAATATGAAGAAAGACAAGAAGAACCTGTAAGCGTGAACAAAGAGAAACCAGTATACTACAAACCACTTCCGGAATGCTTTCAGTTACCAGATCTTTCGTCATCTGATTCTTCCACATCACCAGATATCACTTTTGAAACAGTAAAAGAGGTTTCTGATAGTGAAATGAATAATATTGTAAGACATATTGAAATATGTGCAACTGATCACCAATCTGATCGGGAAACAGATAAAGAGGAGTGCCATAATCAGAATTTGAATTCAAATGAGACGTTACAGGATGATAGAGTAAAACCAAATGAGATGATTGATGTTCCCCCATTATCTCACAATGTTTGCAATGTTCCTGGGCCAAATTCATTAATGGAGTCTCGCGATACCAATCGCGAAATAACACCATTTTCGGATACGGTGGACTACGGATTAATGAGCACAGGCTGTGCAAATGATGATGAAATGCGTGATAAAGTGCTAACTTTTAAAAAACAACATTTAGCTGATTTTGGGGATAAAATTGTCGAAAAAACGAAGGCAGTTGCCACTGAAGCTGTTGATGTTTTGAATTTGCCTCTCAATGTTGGAACAATCGCCAGTAAAAGTGACGTTAATTGGAAGGTGAACAAATTTCTTCAGGATGTCGATAAGTACAAGGATATTGATGGAGAATCTGAATTATCTGTACCCGAGATTAATAACATATCGAAAATCAGAAGAAGATCTGAAGAATCTGGATCTAATCTTCAAAAACAATCTGGGGATTATTTACATGATTCGGATTATATAAGCTTCTCAGCCATAGGTGGTAGTATAGGAGATACTTATGCTTATGGTGCGCGAAGTCATATAACCAATTATGGTTTTTCTATATTTAAGAAATACAGCATCGAAAAGGAGTTGGGCATTCTTGGAATAAGCCCATCTCCACATGTACTGAATGCGATAAGGTCAATTGATGCGCAATATACCAGTGCCAGTAACATTTGGCAAATCTTAACCTGTCTCAGGGAGAAATTGAAAGGATTAAAACGCGAGGAAAAAAATTTGATAATAAACTTTCATCCACACTATTCACCAATTACGAATCGAACGAATTTATTTACGTGCCAGTCGTGTGAAATATCTTTTCTGAGTGTTAAAGCATTTGAATTTCATCTACAAGACACTCAAGTTAAGCATGACTTTTATTGCGGACTTTGCAATGGATATTTTAGCGAAATATGTGTCGAGAAGATTCAAGCGCACATCCTCGACGAATTAGAATTTGAGTTGTTCATGAGAAAGCACATTTGTTCGTGCGGGATGAGATTTTCCACGAAAATCTCACTTAAAATACACCAAAACACGATTCACAGACGGATTCGGTACATAATGATTTTACCGAAACGCAATAAGCCATCAGTTAGACTTAAGTGTGACATGTGTACCAGAACTTTCACATCAATAAGTATTCTAAGAAAGCACGCTGAAAGACATGCACTTAATGAGAAAAATAGGTGCAAAAAATGCGAAGCGCAATTTAGGATTAGAAACGATTTAGAACGTCACTCAGCAGTTCATACAAGAAAAGTTCCGCTAAGATGCGACTCTTGTTCTCTTGGATTTCTTTCAAAAGAATCCCTGAGGACACATGGATGCCGAAAGGCAAAGTATGTTTGCGTTTTCTGTTCAAAGATATTTAAACAGAAATCGTATTTCAAGATGCATATGTATCGACACTCTAAAGAAAGTCTTCGAAACTCGCGTAAATCATACGTATGCTCAAAGTGCAGTTTTATTACTAAACTATTTTCATCGTTTTATCGGCATATTAGAAGCCACAAAATAATATGCCCCGAATGTCGTTTACCAAAACATTCATATCACAAATGTCTTCCTAAAATTAATAAAATATTTGAAGAAAATTGTTTTAGTAACGGTAGCTCTAGCGAATATGAGGTTCACTATAAAAAGGTCAAAAGTGAAAAGAAGGAAGAGTTGGATGTTCAAAGTAAAAATGCTGAAGAGTCTACTTCTTCAGCTTCGTTGTTGAGTGTTGCTAAGCATAATGACTGTTTAGAGCATTCCAAAAAGGCTGACATCAGAGGCAGAAAGCAAGAACTTCGTCTTCACAAACATACGGTTGATTCTATTAAATCTCTTAACAAGTATAAGCGAGAAGAGATTGCCTCATCAAGTTGGAAACAAACTCACAAAACAGATACAACGTCAGTTAAAAAGTCTCGTGATACTTCCAAGAAATTCTATGACAAACGTGATCGTAGACCGTCATATGATCGTTCGAAAAACAATAAGGATGTTTCTAAACTTCTTGAAACACCTTCCTTGAAAAAATCAGATCCTTTGAAGGGAAGTGAAAAAAAGCTGCCCACGTCAATGTCTCAAGCGCAAAAGTCTTCTTCACATGAAAAATTATGTGCTAAAAGTTCAAAGAAAGATGATAAAAAACCATATATTTCTACAACTAAAAGAAAACCTAGTGATCAATCTTTTAAGGGGGAAAAGCCTGTTTCAAAAGAAATAAAGAGTTCGCGAAATGGTTATAAACAGTATTCTAAATTGTCAAAATCTGCTGAAAATGATCTTCCGACTAAGAAAGGTTTTGTTACAGCGGCTAAAAGCGATGAGAAGGGCTCTGAAAAAAGTATTGGAGTTAAAACAGGAAAACATGAATCTGGTAATTTTAAGAAAGAAAATAATAAGAATAAACGAAATACGGCAAATAAGACGATTGATAAGTCAAAATATGTTAACAAGGAATCTGAACCAAAAATGAAGAAACACGTTTCTGCAGAAAGATCAAAAAATGAAAGTAAAAAGCATCCAAATATGGTGAGAAAAATTGCTGTATCGAACAATCGTGATCCAAAAGCGAGTAAAACTATCTCGAGTCCTAAAAAGCATAAACAAACGTCTAAAGGTTTGAGTATTAACATATCGCATTCCAATAAACCGCTTAATAGCTCTGGTGTCAGAAGTTCAAAGAATAAAATATTCACTAAAGAAAATTCAGTGAAATCTGGTCATAGTTCGTCAGTGGATAAAAATATGTTCAAAGAAAGAATTTCTGCAACTATGTTACATAATATGATGCAACAGTCAAAGACAAAGTCCGGAAAAGATTCATCGAAGCAAGCTATCTCTTCTCGAACTTTGAGTTCAGATAATGTCAACAATGTGATTTATGAAAAATCTTCGAAGAGTTTGAAGGACCAAAGTTTGTCTGCCACTAATGTAGATATAGGACCTCCCGCTGACAATAAAAGCGTTGATGTTCCTAATGAGAAAAAACCACAACGTTCAGATAGTGTTACCCGTCTTTTAGCTGCACCTGGTGCAAGAATTCGGAAAGCTCATCGATCTACGCAGTTACGGAAGCCGACTGTAGACGCTGTTTTAAAACCTTTAACAGCCCTAGCAATACCAAAGCCGATATTAAAGAATAAACCTTGGATTGAAACTTTACAAACGCAAATGGAAGCCAATGATAAAATGCTTTCCTCGCCTAGTCCTGAGGTTTCCAATAAACATTCCAATTTGGACACATCGGGGGCTAATTTACCATTGGTAAAAGAAAAGATACATGATCATTATGATCCTGTGCCCAGCTATTTGTCGCAATTTGCGACAAGATCTTTTCCTAGCAAAACTCCAAACCGATATGAAACAGAAGATAAAGAAAATGCTACAAATGATCTGAATATAATCTCAAATGAAAAAGTTCCACTCTTTTATCAGGAATCAACTTCAGATAAAGATAAACTAAGCGTCACAGACTCTCCAAGAATTTCAGAAAATGAGATTGAATCAGAGTCTAAAGATATCTTCTTAGTTACTGCAAGTTCTAGTAAAGATGATAAAGCAGAAACTAAATCTCTATTGGCTTCCAAAGACGTATCAGCGAGCTCAAATGACAACAAATCTGTATTAGAATATGACCCGATAAGCAATGATTCGATTCATTCCGAACACTTTCTTTCTAACAATTGTGCAAAGGGCATCTCATCTGTCAGTCAAAAAGATATTGAAACTGCAGATTATCCCAAAAAGCATTTAAATGATATCTTGCCTGAAATTGAAGTGGCAGAAGATTCAATGACGGTTCCACCGATTGCAGATTCCGGAGACATTTCTAAATTAAAGCCTGCTTTATGTACTGATTTATATGAACCAATTAGTAACGATTCGATTGTTCCCATATTGAAAATTGAAGCACCAGAAGATTCAATGACGGTTTCACCGATTGCATATTCCGAAGAAATTTCTAAATTGAAGCCCGTTCTGTGTACCGATTTATATGAACCAATTAGTAACGATTCGATTGTTTCCATTTCAATTGATGATGAAAAATCGGTTTCCATAGCTGTGCATTCTGAAAGCAGCGATCGGGGTTCAAAGCTTGAAAAATTTGTTCCTTTCAAGCATCATAAATCCTCTTGTAGTTCTAGGAAAAATGATGGCGATGACAGAGACTCCATTAGTGCTGAATCAATTCAAAGTTTTGAGATGGATCTTGCATCGACGCAATATCCAGATGATTTTCAATTTAACTGGAATAAATCACGCATTTCAGCAACCGATGAAAAAGTTTCAATTTACCCAGAAGTTTCGTATGATCCTGACATTACTCTTGTTTCAGAAAATAAAATTCCTTTTCTTCCAAGTCCGGAGGAATCGAATGAGGAATCTGTCCGAATTAACATTAAAGATCCAATTACGAAAATCCCTGGTCTTGATTTTGAAGATTCAAATGAAAAAGACGGGAATGAGAATGATTGTGCAGTCAATAAGAACGAACTTGACACTCCTAGTGATACAAATAAAACAAATTTGGAAAATGGGTCACTACAGTGTTTATCTAATGGAAGTTTTTCCGAGGGTGACGAATCGCAAAGATTAGTAATTGATCTTGAACCTAAGCCGGAAGTCTCCGTCGAAACGAGCCAAGTCCTCGAAGATCGTATAACTACAGCTCATTCCCATAATACGAGGGAGATTATTTTACCTTCTGAAGTAGAAAAAAGTTTAGAGTGCATTGTTACGGAATCTGCCTTAACAGCGAAATCTCCTTTATCTGAGCATGATGCAATGAGTGATATGGAAAAAGATGGAAAGTATGTGATCGTTAAATCTGTCTCAGGTTCATTGAATGAAAAAGTTTGTGAGGTCTTTTCCGAACTTGAGCCCGAATGTCTTATTAAAAAAACTAACGATTCCTGTTTGTTAGTGCAGTTCGAAAAGCAGCAGTCTATACTGTATGCTCTTGAGTACAACGGAAGTGAGCTTGGTGGCGTTCAGGTTGCTGTATACTTAGGTGAATCATTTGATGATGTTGAGCGATCCATGCTGCTACAGAATCTCCCTATCGATTTGGCGCCAGGGAGCATTATTGTGTCAGTTGATGAGGGATGTTCAAAAGACTTGTATGTTAATAAATTCAGCAGTTTTGGTTTTATTGTATCTATCAGATTGATTAATGACCGAACTGCTTTTATTACATACATGGATATTGCAAATGCCGCCGAGGCATACAGGCGGATGAATGGCAACCACCTGAATGGAAAGAGGGTGACTGTTGACCCAAACGATGCATACCACTCCAAAGAGGATTTTCTTGCCTTTGTCTATGGTGAACCTTCTGTGACAAACCTAATTGACGTTCGTGTTGATAACTATAATCCAAAAGTCAGCATCAATAATCATAATACTAAATTAACAAAAGATGCTATCCAAAGTAATTCTACTTGTGTGGAACCTCAAGAAGCAGGAAGAGAGAATGAAGTTTCATTTGCAAGTGATAAAACTATTGAAGTTGATGATTTTCTGTTCCTAGACCTTGCCGAAATTGAAAAGGAGTCAATTAAGTCAATTGATGAAGACGAAGATCGTAGTTCATTAGAAGTTGGTGAAATCGTGAGTGAAGATGATGCATTGCCATCAGCGTCAGTGACACTTTTCAAAGCCGAAAGTAAGAAAGCATTATCGCTACCTTTAGTTGTTGTAGATGTGATAGGGTGTATAATGCGCGATGAAATTATCTCTGAGTTCTTACGTTTGGATAACAATAGTTACATTACCCAGAGAACAGAGAGCAGTTTTTCAGTAAAATATGAAAACGAGTCTTACCTTTTAGAGGCTCTTAGTTTCAATGGAAGGACTATTGGTGGACGACAAGTAGCTGTATCTATTGATACACTCTTCCCTTTTGAAAAAGTGTTCTTACTTAAAAAAGTACCTGATCTGAGCCGGCAAGGCTCTATTATTATTGAACCATGTTTTGAAATTATCAGGAGGGATGTTGAAGAGATATTTAGGGAATTTGGCTTGATTGTTCACTCAAAAATGCAGGATAACCGCCTTTATCTATCATATATGCTTATGAAAGACGCAATGACAGCTTGTCTCAAAATGCATGGACTTATTCTTGAAAAATATCAGCTGAAAGTAACACCAGACGTAGCATTAAACCACCCTTCTGAATTTAATCGTATCGGCAATTTGCAAATTAATTATTATAAATCAATGCCTAACGCAAATAAGCGTCATAATTTGTATTCTACTTTAGCTAATTCGGTTTCCATAGCATCACCTGATCATGCTTGTAAAGACAATAATAGAAGGTCAAGAACAAGATCTAGGTCGAATGATCGAAAGTCTGTACGGCGACCAGTCGGAAGTGGTAGAAAATCCGTAGAAGAATCTGATCATGATGAAAAGTCTTTGCATAAACGAAGTTCCAGGAACGATGTGGTTACGGTTTTGGATGTTTCCGATGAGGAAAAAATTAAACACAGACACAGTTCTAAGAAAAGAAAAAAGAAGAAAAAGAGAAAGAAATCTAGTAGTTATGAATCCAGTGGAGATGATTCTAGGTCCTCTGACTGTCGATATAATAGTCCTGAATCTTCCCGAACAAAAAGAAGGATAATATGTTCATCATCATCAGTTGAAAGAGTGAAAAAGAAAATACCAGAGTCTTTGAAGAAATCTGAAACCTCGAGAAATTCTTTTACTCCAGAGAAAAATGATCGAAATGATGAAAAGTCTGATCGGCGACCAGTCGGAAGTGGTAGGAAATCCATAGACGAATCGGATGATGATGAAAAGTCTTTGCATAAACGAAGTTCCAGGAATGATGTGGTTACGGTTTTGGATCTTTCCGATGAGGAAAAAATTAAACACAGACACAGTTCTAAGAAAAGAAAAAAGAAGAAAAAGAGAAAGAAATCTAGTAGTGATGAATCCAGTGGAGAAGATGATTCGAGGTCCTCTGATTGTCTATATAATAGTCCTGAATCTTCAGGAACAAAAAGAAGGATAATATGTTCATCATTATCAGGTGAACGAGTGAAAAAGAAAATACCAGAGTCTTTGAAGAAATTTGAAACTTCGAGAAATTCTGTTGCTGCAGATGAAAGAAAAGTTGAGAAGATTACATTTAAACGACAATTGGCAAGTAATGAGTCCAAAGTTATCCCTCCTTCAGTAATGGAGTTAAACGAGTTAAACGATAATTATCTTAGTGAGGATTTTGAAATTAAGAAGAGTAAAAGGTGCATCGAACCATCGCGTGTAAAAGAGAGGTTCAATCAAACAATCGAGCCTTCTCATTCTGCTGAAAAGGTTACTTCTTGTTTCAAATATGAACATAAAGCAGTAATTGGGTTAAACAAGACGCATCTCTCTGATGAAGATGATTCTGAAATTAGAAGTAAAAATATTTCAAGCACAAATATAAAATCATCGCATTTTATTGATCGGTTAAATAAAAAAATTGAATGTCCTCCTTCAGCCGAAAAAGCTTATCTGCCTCAAGATACTTTGTCTCAAAAGGAAACGTCAAATAAAATTTCGGATCATCTAGATTGCATGAATTTTATTTCAGAGGGAGAGTTGAACTCCCAGCGTCCTAGATGCAAGGGAAAGTTTATTATTGTGCAGGCTGTTAAAGGAAATATAAACAATAACGTTGTAATTGCTTTTCATCAGTTGGATCTTTCTTGTTTGATAAAGCGACCATCACCCGAATTTAAGAATTATTTCTTTGTGGAGTACAAAAAGAAAGGATCGTTATATAAAGCATTGAGGTTAAATGGTACATTTATTGCTGGTATTCAGGTTGCTGTGAGCCTTGATGTCACGTATCAAAATGAAATGTCAGAAATACTTTGTTTCGTTCGTGAAGGGCACAAACCCGGAAGCATTTTGGTCTCTCCTAATACGGGAAATTTGGACTTGCAAAGGTTTAAACAATTTGGTTTTATTACATCGATTCATGTGAGACATCGAGGGAATGTCCTTCTTCCTGAAGCCTGTATTACGTTTATGAAAATTGAGGATGCTGCCAAAGCATACCAAAACTTAGACAAGCAGATTCTTTTTAAAGAATTGGACATAACCAAATGTTTTATTAAACCTAATGAACAGTTTCACTCAATTAAGGAATTTATGTCTTACGTTAAAGTTTCTAATCCTATTCCTCGAATATATGGTACAAATGAAATATTTCTGCCGAAATTGATGGTAATTACGAGCAATCAACTTGCAAAAGACGTTATTAAAATTTTTTATGATATTGACAATAACTGTTGCGAAATAACTGATTTAAAACTGAAAAGTTTTAGGATTCAGTATAATACTGAAGAAGCTCTTTTAAAAGCCATGAATTTAAATGGCACGGTGCTTAATTTCAATAAATTGGGTGTCATGGTTGATAGATCTGTCACCGATAAAGATAGAGCAATTTGGTGGAAGAAAACCGCCATTGAAAACAGACATGGAATGGTTATCATCAAACCTTGTTCTTCGTTTAATAGGGAAATTATTATCAACAGAGCTGAACGTTTCGGATTTATAATTGATTATTATTTTGATTACAATAATTTCACGTTATACCTTACATTTTGCCTTCTTTGTGATGCCATGGGTGCAGTTAAGAAATTGAACGGAATTTATGTACGTTCAAAACCTATTCGTGTTTATCCTGATCCAATTTATCATGAAGACGAGGTGTTTAAACGTTTGGGTGACTTGCAACAGAGACTAAGAGAACCAGTCTTAACCTTAAAGCGTCAAAAATCGGAGTCGGATTTATCATCCAGTGATGATTCAATGAGACATCATCGCAAAAGGAGGAGAAGAATCTCTCGCGAAAGTAATTCCCATGAGTCTAGTCATAGATATAGGTCAAGAAGGCGAAGAAGGTCTTTGTCGAGATCTGATGCGTCTAGTGATAGAAGTAGATCTAATCGACAAAAAAGATCGTGGTCAAGATCTGATGATTCAAGTGATAGATATAGATCTAATCGAGAAAAAAGATCATTGTCCAGATCTGAAAGTTTAACTAAGGAGCGTTTTTCCGAAATTAACAAATCTTTGGGTAAAGAAAGGCGATCTTCGTCAGTATCTTACACTTCAGATACTGACTATGATGAGTCAAAGCATAGTCGAAATAAAAGGAGAAAGAAGTCAAGAAAAAGAATGAACGGAAAATCTAGTTATAAAAATGCTATAACAAAACTATCTCCGTCGATATCTAGTGTTGATGATAATTTGGTCGAAAGAGAAGATCGTATTCTATCTAAATCAACCGAAGAGTCGAAGAAAAGTAGAAGAATATCAGTATGTGATATTGAAAGCGATGAGATAAAAAATTCAAGACTCGATTCTTGCAAACTAGATGAACCTGAAGCTAAATTTGAAGTGAGAAAGCTGAGATGGTCAAGCGATAGGTTAAGATGGGAAATTAGATCAAATCCAAATGATAATGATGGTTTGCATTATACAGACTTGAATGTGCCGGCAGTTTCAGCTTTGGAAGATATAAGTGTCGGTACAGACAAGAAGGATGAAAATGATTGTCATCATTCTGAGCCTATTAATGAAGAATATTTGCCAGTTCAGAATGTTAGAGCTGGACTAGACATCTATACCGCTGAAGAACTTGATGGACCTCCTTCACCAATCCAAGAGGCTGAATTAATTGACACAAACGAGGTTTTATCAATCGGAGCTCTTCCTGCCCAGGACTCTTGGTGTTTTTGGGATACAAAATCTAAAGTTAATTCAAAAGCTGATGATGTGACATCAAGTAAAAATCAAAAGACTATGGAAGGAACGTCTAATGCAGATAAAGAACTTGATTCAGGATCTGATAATGTAACTTCAAGTAAAAATCAGAAGTGCATGGAAAAATCTGATTCACTGAAATCAATCAGTAGTTCTTATTCGACTGGTATCTTTAATTTACCATCAAAATTGTATTCTGAAAATTCTAAAGGTATTATGACTGATGATAATCACAAGCGTTCTAAAAGTGTTGATGTGCCATCGAAATGGGATGATGAAAATTCTCAGCTTAGCATTTGTGATACAAATGACGTTGTACATGTATATAAATCAGCAACGCAGATTAGAGCCAATTATATGGCAAGTATGCCAGCAGTTGATGTTCCCTCCAAATGGGATGATTTACATTCTTTTGAAAGACGATATCCTGATAGGAATGATACTTTAATCTCCAGCTCAGGACGCCTGAAATCTCCAATTTCAATTGCTAGCGTACCATCAATGGATATACCCACCGATTGGAATGATGTTCAAATCCCTTCTCGTTGGGATGAAGAAAGTTCCTCAGACAGGATGTGTCATGATACTCGAAATACGCATATTCCTCCTGAAACTGTTGATAGAAGTTGGTTTAATGACTCTAATACACTGAGTTCTGTTGCATCATGTGATTCTTTTGAAAGAGCTGGTTCAACTGAACCACCTAGTAACATGGAAAATAGGGATGTAAAATCAACGAATATGACGTTTAGTGGTAAGCTTATACATGTAAAGAACAAAAAAGGCACAAAAGTCATGATGACAAGTGAGCAGTACATTGCATGGAGAAAAAGATTTGAAGCAAAAGGAAAACGGTTAGCTTCAAATAATTCAACAGCTAAACCAACAGATTTACAATGACTTAAATATATGAATTTTCAAAATTGCCAACGTGCTTGAGACCAAAGTGGAGTAAATTCATAGATTGACATGATAGTGGTCTATACGGAGAATTGAAATTTACTGCTGAACTTTGTGATATTAAAGTTAAAAACTCGATCAAACTCCATATTCTTGTCAAAAGTTTCACATTTAAAAAATAGTGTACTGTTTTAATAACTATTACGTTTTGTTTAAATGATACACTCGTTCTGCAGTCTTCCAATGCATTTACTATGTTATTTGAAGCTAATTATATGCTCTTTATTTATTTATAATCTATAATGTTCTTTTTTGGAACAGGATCTCATTTTTAGATTAGCTTATAGTATTTAAAGCTAATCCTATATCAACGAAAATATTGCCTTGCTTGCATTTTGAACAAAACCAGGGCTGCGCGCAAATACTTTTCCGCTCTAATAGTTTGTGCACAAACCATCTGCGCAAATACACTATTATACAGACGGTATGATCCAGTGTGTGGTGCACTCGCTTCAGATTATAGATGTAAATCAAAATATGTATTCAAATTTAATTTATTCAGGTATTGTAACGCGATAGCATAATATTAAAACTGTGTTTCTTAAATTGCTCCAAAGTGTATCAATTTGGGCCCAAATTGATACAAATGCAAAGCACATAACTTTGGAGCAATATATATAAAGGTATTACCCGTGCAATGCGTGCAGAAGCAGTATGTCCAGTTTGAATGAAAGGGAGACTACTTTGGTCGTAAACGATTTTTTTGTATGATCAATAATTTTACGGGACAATTGCCGATTCATCGAAAATGGACATACGGCTCTGATAACTAAACTTCATGGTAATCGATTATAAAATTTCTGAAGCAAAAGTGACTATATTTTTGATGTGTCAAAAAGTGTCACCCTAAATACACAGGGTCTACCCCATCGTGATATTTCATGTTGATATAATGATGTATAAAGTCTTGAATGCAAATACATACATGCAAAGTATAAGCGTCGAAAGGCCTATTATATAGCTATAGGGTCAGGAAATACACCATGAAACACCTTCTAATGAAATAAATTAGTTGCAGCTGCCAGCAACAGCGTTAAAAATCACTAGAAGTCTGTCGCTCAAATACTGATATTCGGTCAAATACAGATTCCGCTCAAATATTTGAGCGCCGGTCAAATATTTATTTGCGCAAATGTATTTGCGCGCAGCCCTGAACAAAACCTAAAACAATACTTTGTAGATGTAGTTATAAAAAGGGTTATTGTAAAATTGCAATTTTTAGAGTAGGTTATTTAATATTTTCAATGCATTTATGTCAGTAATTGACTTGTTTCAGTTGCCCCTTAAAAATTGTATTTTCAAACATAGCTGATAGAATTAAATCTATGAAAGTTTTTAATGATCTTTAATATGGATCAATAATTGTTTTACTTTTATATCATATTTTTCATAATTGTACAAGAAATTAGTGCTGCAGTCTATAATTTATGCTATTTTTACTATTTTAAGTTTAAATTGTAGATTGAAGAGCAAGTGTTTGACATGTTGTTGGAAACCAGGAAATTGTCTTTGTTTATTTGAATCTTTTTATTGTTGAATTTATATATTGTTTTTGTAACAACCTTTATGTTAAATTAGTATCAAATTAATATAATAATGAGATTTAGCATTTTATGCACGTGATTACTCTGTAATTAAAAAACAATGTACATTTGCGATAGTTAGTAATCTTGAATCAGAACAAAATCGAATTTTTTAAACAAATTTATGTGCAAATTCATTCAAAAGTCTAATTCATACATAAGATAACATTTTTTGTACAGTGCGCTCTCCTATTCCGGGTCTGTCCTATTCCTGGTCTGCCCTATTCCGAATCACCTCAATAAACTTCGTCCCATAATTTTAATGTAGGCATTGAAACATCAATTTGAAATATATTTTTCTAGCTTTCCAAAAATATGTGGTATAAAACATAATTTGCAAAATTGACCTGTCTGCGCATGTATTAAACTTAACGTTTTGCGGCGTTCAACAAGCAGGTTCACTCGAAAGTTTTGAGGTAAATTTTGAAACCAAAATATGAACAAAATAAAATGAATGGGATATCTTCTTTTTTGTTGTTGAAATGTACTCTCTCAAAATTTAAGGCGTCAGAAAATATCGATTTGTATCGGGTTGGAAAAATCGATAATTACGGCTCAACGGTAGTATCTGGTTAAATAGTCCGGTAATATTTATAATGTATTACTACGCCGTAACTACAGAAACTATTTTAATT
>JAXIUW010241396.1:0-15321 GCA_035591015.1 Cephalothrix simula
TTTTATAAGGATTCAGAATATATATGGGTCAAGGGGGTCAGGGTCCCCACTTCGGAGATTTTCGCGGGGGCATCTTTAGCCTCATTTAAATTCGTGTGGCCAATTTATCTATACTATTGTGTATATACTTTATACAGTTCACCCAAAAAATGAATTAATTAGCCTATCGCATAGACCAGCATACATCACAAAGTAGTTCCAAGCGAATCTTGATGAAGCGATTAAAAATACTTACATATCATAAACAACATATCGATCGTCATTTTTGGCGTAACACAGTCCCTTCTTTTCAATGTATGTGTCATTGATGTTAATATGGCCCAGTCCAGTTTGGTACCATCGGCCTGTATAGTCATTTTGAAAGCGGCACCGGGCAGATAATTTTTTCTCTAAAAAAGAAGAAAAAGAGCATGAATAAAGACCAAGGGATTTTATGATTTTGTGCGCTTGGGGCCCGAAAATGGGAGCAACTCTTTATCAGGTTTACTTATAAACTTTAGTGTGATGTACATCCTCTTGGATACTTATTTAACTGACTATGGCCACAATTAAAAGGTATACCCTGTATACTTATATAACATCACTTATATTGAAGTCTTTCCAAGACACTTCCTACTCGAGATCTGCGGAACAATTTCAAAACGTCACCAGATTGCCAAAGGGCTTATTTACAGGTATGGTTACCTTCAAGGAACTTCTCGCCTTTGAAAGCAAAGAAGATATTACTCCCCTCAAGTTGATAGAGCGATCAAAAAGACCGGAGACGATATTGTATAAGTAGGAAAAAATTGGTAATAATTTTGTTGTCCGGCGGGAGAAAAATGTACCCTCGAGCTTAAGAAAATTACTACTCCGCGGATATTCGTGATTTTTTCGAGAAATGATTAAAAAAGCCAATTTTAAATTGACTAATTCGGTTTCAGTTTTACAAGGATCTTCTGTTGCCAAGAAGAAGACAAAGAAGTACCCTTTTCGTGCTTTGGAAATAATTTAGGTTATTATCAAGTTTGAAATTTTAATTTCAGTTTTAAGGTATCATGTCATCGATCAATTTTTCCTGACATTATTTAATCAGGTAAAATTACATGGGATTGAGGTTGATTTTCTAGTTTATACCCAAATGAATACAAAAATATAAGAAAATCATGAAACACGACATGCAATTTTAAGGGTTTATAAAATTTTATACTCAAGAGCTTAGTATATTGCGTGAGTATCTTTGAAGAGAGAAAAACACATATTAAAGTCTTGATTTCACAGGCAAAGAAAGACGTTTTTCTCAATTACAAGATAGGTTTAATAAATCATTTTTCAAATTTAATTTTACTACAATCATGAAATCCATTAGAGGATCCCATTGAAAATAGGGAATTACTATAAATTATTAAATAGCATCATCCTAAGACAGAAACTCCCATGATACAAGAAGCCAAAGATAAACTTTAATAGCTAGTACCTTGAAATCTTTTTATGTCACGACTTTAAACCTCAAAGGTAACATTAAATCCAAACACGGATAAGGGTAGGATAAGACGAATGGATTGGGGCAGCGGCATGAATGGGAAAACAATCCTGATAAAATGATAACACTGCTTTAAAACAAAGACATGAGTAAATATTAACCCTAAAGATTAAAATTAAGTCGCAATTATGATAATTTAAAATTTTTATCAAAAATAAAATTAGTTTTCGGTGGGATTACCAAAACACGATTAAACAGCCTTTGCTGTTTTACTTCCTCCCACCGAATTAACCAAAACATCGGAGATAGGGAGCAAAACTTAATCAAAAAAATTTTTTTTAATTATTTTGTTCATTTTCAATTAAAAAAAAGATGATCCATAAAAATTGGTATCGATTGATGGAACAACATTTACAGCATTTATATTTACTCCCTCCGTTCTAAACTTTTTAATAATGGATTTCCTTATTTAGCAGCAGGGCGACGGGTAGCGCTGAGTGCAAAAAGGAATTGCCTCAAATCAATGGAAATGTATCTAAAAGAAAATTAAGCATTCTGTCTGCTGAGGAATCGAAATAGCTAAGTATCTGAAAGTAATTACCAATCACTTTTTACAGGTGACTGGCCTCATCTATCGTTCCCATCTTATCACCTTCCACAGGCCGTACGTGTTAATCAGAGTCATATCTCCTGTGGTAGTTAACTTAAATTAACATAGCGCAATCTCCCCAACATCATCTGCCTAATGTCATTGATGACAAAAGACGATGACTTTCCTGGGAGTTCTACTTAACAAAAAGTTGTTAAAGATTCCTCACCTATTTTCCTCCGTACGGAGTTCCCTGTGATTTGGGGAATAGTTTAATTTATCTAAAAGTCTATGAAGACTCTTAAAACATCTATTATGGTAAGACAAAGATCTTATGAAGAAAATTATCATCCTTTTGGGAAGCCGAAAGATCGTAATTAAGGAAGGCCTCAGCTGCTAAATTTCGAAAGATGAAATAAGTGATGGTAATGACGTTTAGGAGTTTACATGAAAGAAAGACGTGAGAATGGTCCATTTGTATTCCATAAACAAGGTAAATTACAAAAGGAAAATACTTGCAATAGGTAGAAAATGAGTTTGTTCGCTTAATGTGTGGAAATATAAGATGGAAGAGAACCTTATAGGTAACAAGGTACCAAAGTAGGTGCTATGAATCATATCTTGTATTAGCAAGTAACGAGAAAAGGAAATAAGAAACGAAACAATGTTTCAAGGAGTGCTCATGTGTTGATGGAAAAACGGAAAAAAATCTGTTTTTGTTTTTTGTAGTCCGAGGAGTTAACGGTTAGGAAAAATAATGGTCTGCGAGATTCTGATACAGCGATATGATGACATACATGAAATGTCGCCAATCATAATTTGTGCATAATTTTATGATATAATCAAATAATTAAAACATTAGTTTTTACCTGGCATTACCGGGTGAATAAGTTTTTCTCCGCTAGGTGCCGTCTTACTAAAAGTGTTCATATACAATCTAATGCCATTCCAACCATTAGAAGGTCACAAGTTGCCTTTCACAACGCACTGACCTACTTCCGCTATACATTGGCAGTGGGTTAAAATTGAGATATGCCTAAAAGTTTGGCACTGACAGTGAAGTCTTGGCGTAATCCAGGAAGTCACCCATATATCAGCTGCTATTCTCGAATAGCAAGGGGTCCTTTAATATACCAGATCTCTATCGAACACCCAAGGCCTCGCCACTCAGTTTGGAGCTCCGGAGACTAACCGGAGCAGCCTGGGTGCGCTACCAACTGAACCATTAGGAAAAAGCATTTCGGCGTTATAAAAATCTATTTTATCCAACAGAATCAACAATCAACTACAGTACATAGTATATTATACATATAGTGTCTCTTATGTAGGATCATGTAGTGTCTCTGTCTGACTAAGATCGGTATGGAGGAATGGGGGCAATATGGGGAGTTACATGATACCTGTTCCTGGCATTTTTTTGCTTTCAAAAAAATTGGATAAGGTAATGTGCAGCTTGACTTTATGCGTATGACAAAATAAAACATGAAGAGAAATTTATATCCAACCCTGAGGGGATACATTAGTTGGACCTTCAACAAAAACAGAATATAATCATTATCATTATGATGAGACCAGAGAAGACCATTATGATGACACTAACTATAACTAATAGACGAAATGGATTCGTAATGAAGACAATCAAATTGACAAACTGTCAGGGAGGGTAGTCGATAAATGAACCTATTTTCCGGACAGGGAAGGGTTATTGAGTTTGACATCTGAAGGTCGTTAAGGAGCAGCAATATGTTGGGTATTTTTGTACCTTAAATAAAGAACTTTAAAAAAATAGTTGGTCTAAAAGAACTGCCAACACACTGTAATTAGAAGAAGGCTCCCATTTTGGAAAGTTTTAGAGAACCTTTGGAAACATCGGCCGCATACATTATTTATCTCAAGGATCTTCCCAAAATATTATAACATTTCTTTAGGTGAGTTCTATTTTACGCTATCCATTATGGGTTTCCTATGTAGTTAGCGTAAAATAGAAACCACCTAACGATTTGTTCAAAAATCCAAATATCAAATTTTTGAACAAATATTATAATATTTTGGAAACATAGAATATCATTGAGATTCGGAACAAAATACATGTATGCGGCCGATTGTTTCTAAAGGTTCTCTAAAACTTCGAAATGGGCAGGTTCTCTATAACTAGCTAAGAACTCAAGGTCTGAATAATTGCCAAGATGCTTAAAAGCTGATGATGCAAAAGTAAAATGAAACCGGAAGTGAATTTTACTGGCTCTTAAGATACCCAAAACAGACACCCAAATTATTTGGCAAAAGCCTGAGGTTAAAGATATACCCAAAACTTTTAATAGTGCAGCTTTCAAAGCAGCTATGCTCAGAACTTTGATGGTGATATACAGCATGGCGACTCCTAGAAGATGTTTTCATACCCTCGGGAATCTTCTGATCTGCATGAAAAGCATTAAAATTCAGTTGCAAACGTTTTAGCAATAAGGGGGCTGTAAAACTGAACATTACCTTAAAATTAAAGGGTCCGCAGAGGTTACTGATAAGGGTATCCAAACCACAAAACCGATGGTAAACAATGAATCTTTTCTCATTAAATGACAATAATTTTCTACGCCTCAACTCAAAAGGAAAGATAAAAGAGTAGCAAACTAATTGCTCTTCAGTCTCATGCCATATTTAGTGATGGATGATACCCTTAAGAAATAAATTTCACATCAGAACTGACAATACGTTATCGAAGGTTAAATGTTTAGGTTCAATCTTTTTCGCATTGACTACAAATCTGGGAAGATCATTTAGGGGTTTTAAAAGATAGGGCAGTATTATCCAATAGAAGTTTAGCAGATTTAAATTTCAATTTAAATGTAAATAATGGGCAGATACGGCCAAATCGTTCAAGCTGCCGTCATTTCAAATAGTTTGGAAAATCTTTATAGAAGATAATAGCTCATCGTACATATGGCGGCAGGCGGCCATTTTAAAAATGATGACGTCAAACCCTGCTGCAATATTTTGATTTTGTCTTATTGCAATATGCCTCACTAGGTGCACAGCGGGTTGGTCGCGGCTATTAGGCCATACCTAAGCAGGGTGTTAACGGGGGGAAACACTTGAGTATTGCTCCGCCAGCAGAGCAACGAATTTTAGCGGATCCGCAACCTCATCCTAGTGCATGCCTAACCTGTCCTCCCTGGCGAGGCATTTCAATGACCAGAGCATAATTAATATACACAATAGTATAGATAAATTGGCCACATAAAATGCACATTTTCGCCGTTAGGGGGCCACCAGGTGGCGCTCTAGTCGTGAATATATAAACTTGTTCCTACATTTTTTTTTAAGGATTCAGAATATATATGGGTCAAGGGGGTCAGGGTCCCCACTTCGGAGATTTACGCGGGGGGCATTTTTAGCCTCATGTGGCCAACCGTGTGGCCAATCTATTGTGTAAGTTTGTATTACAGAGTTATGAAAATTAAACATACTCCAATCTCCTATACACTACGAAAAATGGTTTATGCTGATTTATCTTGAGATGGCAGAAATGAGCTGCGACTTTTCAGAGAAAAAATAGGGAAGAAAGAAACGCTTCAGATTGAGCTACAGGAAAACTTCTTTCAGATACATGTATTTCTGACATTGCCATATTTAGAAATATCACCAATGGCCATTGTAATTGACATTAACAACTCGCCAACGTCTTAGTATTTAAGAAGCTGTATAAAACAAACGTTAAGAGTCTGTATACCCATGTATAGCAACATATACTAATTACTACATGTAAGCAATGTCATCGGAAAACGATGAAAAATACAATGGAAAACTATGAAAAAAACCTAGAGTTCCGACAGACAAAATCATTTATTGCCTTCCAGCCTACAGCTACAAAAGGTAAATTCCACGACACGAAAAAAGAGTCGTAATAATCTAATAAGGTCTTAGTCACTTGCTTAATGAGGCCCACTCTTCGTGTGGAGGTGATGGAAGGTAGTTTGATTACTACCGGTCACGCTAAGGCCAGAAAAATTATCTCTGTACTACTGACAGTCCAGTCCAGCAAAACTTTCCTCGGTGGCTGATTAAATAAAGCAATCGTTTAAAGGAATTTAGCATTAATTTAAGCAGAATCAAAGTCATGAGCAGTTATAGCAGCTCGAATTGTACAATAAGTCGTACAAAAAATAGTACGCCGAAGAAAAAAGCTAGGAAGTGATTTGAATAGGAACAGTTTAGTAAGAAACACGAAAAAACTCTTAGAAATTATTAGAATTTTGACATTTACCAGTTTTTCCAATAATGTCACACTGTTTTACCATTTTTGTCAACAGTGTCTTCTTTTTATAACTCTAACGCACTCGAAATTCACCATTCTGGAAATCTATTTGTTAAATAGTCTCATAATCGACTATAGAGCGACTGAACTTTCGAGTCGGGTTAATTTATAATCATATACATTAAATGATTTTCTAATTCCGTGATCTTTTAGGTATACTGACAAGATGCAAAAGAACAGCCTTAATTGTCCATAAAAAGTACACTAATTTTTTAGGCGATACTACCTAGAAAAGTTAACAGTGCACTTAAAGATTATATATCAGCAACTTTATGAGCTAGTATTTTGAGCTTTAATATTTCAAAACGTCTTTAGATTGTCTTCTAAAAAATGGTTGGCTTCATTTAAAGCTAATAAAAGATTATCTAAATCTTCGAAACCAATTTCGATGAAACTCGAACCGGTAGAAGATGTATCCTAAATAATCCAAAAGAAACTGATTAATATAAAGAGACTAGTTCAAACAAAAATGATGAGTAACAAAATTTAATAGCAGCAGCCTCATCATATATTTGATGCTGGGAATGGAAACAATTTAGGTGCTAGTAAACACAATACAAAAGTCTTCGATTTCAAATCACTTTCCTGATGAAAATTAAAAGTAGATGGGAGATTTTAATTCCAGTCCGCTTTCAATCACCTTTAAGCTGGGGAGAATCATTGAAACACATTTAAAACTCATCTAGGAAGGTCACATGAACTAATGTGTGTACGTTTGGCGACAAATACCATCAAAATTGGCATACCAAATGAAGAGAAAGTAATTACAAACCTAAACACAACTTTACGACATACGAAATTTAACATATTAGCATTTGTACCGTGGTTTCATCTGATCTATTTGATTGCACACCGGGGACAATGTTAACATTAACGATGGTCAACGCAGCTATAGCCTCAAATTGATACGCATTTGTAAGATGGTAATTGAAGAAAGACAAATGACTTCTTTTACAACTGTAACATCTGTTAAAAGGGTTATCACGAACAATATTGAGCCAGACACACAACTCATTTTACATTACTTCATGACGTTTATAATAAGTTAGCATCTGTCATTAAAAATGTCGACCAGTCGATTTATGTCGAAAAGCAAGAGTATCAACGTGCTGTCGATATGTCGAAAAGCAAAAGCATCAATGTAAAGCGAGGTGTGAACGTGCAGAATTTTCAAAGTGCCGAAGTAGGACACCAAGGGTCAACCTGTCGAAGTACCAATATATCGGACGAATGGACATGACAACATGTCGAATTCGAATCGAAAAATTCGACATGTCAACATGTCGAATCAACATAGTCGACATGACAACATTTCGATTTAACATAGACGACTTGTCAATATGTCAAATCGACACGTCGAAATGTCGACGAGTCAATGTGTCAACTGTCAACGTTTCGACATGTCTATTTTTTTATTTTTCTATGCACGCATATAAATCATGCAGCACAGAGCACAATGACTTCAGTGTTAAAAACATACTCATCGTGGTTTACCATCTGAGGAAGAGAGAGAGAGAGAGACAGAGACAAGTAATTACTGATGATGATCAGCAACTCATAGTGTGGGCACTATTAATCTTAATCATACTAATGATAATTTTGCCTTCCAAATGGTACTTGGCTCTATGGACAAGAGTAGAAAAAACAAATAGAGAAACAGTATAAAATGACACATTACTTTGCTTTCTATTTTTAAGCACATCAGATTGCTATTTGCGCTGGAAAACGTAAAAATAGACGATAAGTATGTTGATTTGTGAGAGTCATCTATTCGTCCCAGAGGAAAAAAGAGCGATGAAATCTAATACCTGTAATTCCTTACCCCTCAGGCTTAGATGAATTGACCCGGATTGTCTTTGTTTGCTGATAATATCTACATGTCATATGGGAACAAATCAGCCATAGGCATCGATATAAAAATCATTTGAATCAGTACAGATACATCAGGGAAATAAAATAGAGTCTAAAAATCGTAAGAAGTGGATAGGAATTAATGATGAGACCAAAATGGTCGAAGGTCATTACTTAACTGAACTGAAATACAGTTTATTAAAGTCAAGATGATAGTGGTTAATTACTACGTACGTTAAGATGTGCAACGCGTACCTGTCCGGCAGAATGCTGGTCCGGGCTCTAATTGTTGTATAGACCTGTTTAATGTCGACGAAAGAAGCCCAGATGTGAACGTCCTACCCAAGTGTATGATATGTTATACACGTCGGACAAAAATCTCCATGGACAATAATGTCTAACATGCCGGATAATATTGGTCATGTCCCTCATTCCTTTAAATTCAATAAAAACTTATGTTTTAACTCTAACATATCGTCGTGTCAGAATTAAAATGTATTAGTTTCCTACATAGTTAGTTCCCCCACATCTGTCCGACGCACCCTAGTGATCGTATTTTAAGTAAGTGAGTCTTGAAGTCAAATAAATAATGCCCATATTTAGCTACCGGACTATAAACAAACAGTTTGAATGATCACTTGGCAGGAATCTATAATTATTCAAAAGAACTCAAGAACTTGCCAAATGTGATACACATACAGTTAGGATCAGTTTAATAGTGAATGTTGGATTTACATGTACATGTACCAGGATACCGTTTTGGATAAAAAATTAAGGTCAGTTTTAAAAACTATTTTCTCGAAGGCGTCAAGCGTCTTGCATCGTCGTATGATATTTTGATCCGCGTTCGAAATTGTACTCTTTTAAGTGTAATCGGTAATTATTCACTAACGGCATACAATAAGCGATCTTTAAACAAAAGGACCAATCATAATTATTTAGTATTACCTTAACATTCTTGATGAAAGTGTTTCAGAAAAAAATTCATTCATGTTATTTACAAAACTTAAAAATTCTGATACTGACTTTCTTGTCATCCAATCAAAAGATTTATTACAAACCAAACCAATCAGAGCCACGTACACAATTACGGGCACCACGGCCCGGGGACTACTTTTGTTCTCTAACAGCTGTGGGTATCCCCGTGGAACTGAAACGACGATATTTCTATACTTAGAAGAGTACACTATATTCACCAAACCGGTATCAATTCGTACATGTACGTAAACCAAATACATGTATGATATCCTTTTTATAATTTTTGCACTCATTTTTGTCAGGTAACCATTAGGGAAAATCTTCATTTTCCATCTCATATCGCTCTTTAGAAAAAATTTAAACCAGGTCATTCCATAGGAAAAAAATACATTTCAAAGATGAAAATAAGAGCAATTTGCCACAAAAACACCAGAGTCAGGACACCAAAGCGTTCAGGATATAAGTCATAAAATTATGGCTCAAAGTGAAAGTTGAAAGATTTGTCCATTTTTCCAAATTGGAAATAAATGCTAAGGCATCTCAAAGGACAATTGAAACTAAGTGGAGACGAAGGCAATAATGCCAAAGGGCTGGTCGGCTAAAATCACAAGCAAATAACAAAATATGCGCCAACAAAGATAAAACAATCCTAATTTGAAGTAATTGTAATTAGTACTACAATGTCGGGGGAGTTGCATGCCTTCAAGGCTTTCGGACAGCTTTTTTAGAAGAAGAATGAGACAGATGGGAGAGTCACGTTAAGATTCACAGGTCAGAAAAACCGTAGTCACACATTAGCATCATAAAGGCAGACATGCAAAAGCCAGATCAGAAGATTTTAAACTCATCTAAACTTGGACCACAGGATCGAAGACAAATAGAATAAATTAGAATAATCAGAATGAAAATTGGATTAATTAGAAATCATAACAATTAGCAGATTATCATCTGCCAGTAGGTTTATCTTCAGAAAGATTTCAGAAGAATCAGAAATTGTAAAGAATCAGAAATTGGACTAAAGTGGGGCGGAATTAAACCCCACCTTTTCCAAAATGCCTAAAAAAATCTTCATGTGGCCTCGCTGCCACTATTTATGTTTATAGAAAGCCCGCGAAGACCAATGTTATTACTTTGTTGGGTTGCAGAATGATTGCAGCTTTTTGACAACATTCTTTCAAGAAAATCTTTTCTAATATTAATTGCAAGGTCAATCAGCACAAAATGATAGGTTTTAGAGGCTGAACTCAATCGAATTTCTCAATCGGAGCGAGTCCAAAGGGTAATTCATGAAAATCCGGAACAAATAATCTAGTAGTAGAGAAACTCTTGGGCTTTCAGCTTTCGCTAACACATCATTAACTGATACAGGGATATCCTTATAAGTATCCTAATTAGTGCAAAATTGTTGGGGCTTAGTCGGTGTTTCTAGGGTCGACAATTAGGCTTATACATCATGGAAATCAAACAAGAATTTAAGAGCCGTAATTGAGTCAATATGGCAGAATGATGGAACTTAGACCTCAGTTACATGGAACAAAAATGGCCAATAATCAAATTAACACGAAGTTTCCGAAAAGTGATAAAAAAGATCACAGGTAGTCCAGTACACGGAATCTGCTTTGATAATCCACCTTCAAATGATTATCCAACGTCAATTTGACACCACAAAGGCTTTATCCATGATAACCTAATGAAAATTTACGACAGAACTGAATCTATTTCCTTTGATGTTCAAAAATGAAAAATAAAACAGATATAGAAAAGATGACAGCAGTAAAATAGTTATATTTTACAGTTCTGTCAGAAAAACAAAATATTTTGAACCATTTATGACGTCATTGGGAATACCACAAAACTTTATTACAACAAAACAGTATAGAATATTGTAACGGTGATTTTAAACTATTTGCAACGTTTACTGCCGAGTTCTGAACACTTTATGTAGAATCTTGATTGGTTAATTAATAATGACGACATCTTGAACTAACCAATGAATGATAAGTGATGTTTTCAACGATTTTTTATGTGATCTTTTTGGATACAAAAATGGAAAACTGACCATTGTAAACTCATGTCCTGTATCAATTAATGGTAGGAAATAGCTCCGGACATCAGTCGACCGAATGACACATTTTGATTATTATTTAAGACATATACGTGACGTATAAAGATAAAGGTGGACAAAAATTCTTTCTAACGGAGCCAGGAATTTCCCCACGGATCCAATTCATCAACCTAACAGAAACTAAAAATCCTGGCGACCGATAAATGGGACAATCTGTAGCCTTGGATTTGAAGGAGTAAGATATGACAAATGTTAGACCATTAATAGATTTGAGACACTATTTTGCGGTCAAGATTGATTCAAGGCAGGCTGGTTTGGCAGTGATAAAAACGTAATAAAAACGCTATGGCGGATTTACACTTCGGTAAGAAAATTAGCATCAATTTTTGTATGATTGCCAATCTGATCTAAAGCATCCAAGCGACAGAAAAGAACGTATGTGATTATTGCTTGGTCAAATGGATTTTTACGGGGTTACATTTTATCTGAAGAATCTAATGAGGTATAGACTGACCCCAGGTTGTATGAAACAGAACATCAAAGAATAAATTGGCTCCAGGAAAGATCAGGAAAGGATCATGAGGAGTGAGTTTTTGATAAAATGATGAATAAACATTTTTATTGAGACACCTTTCGTAAGAAATCAAATGACATGCGTGAGATACATAACGATGAGGTAAAAGCATTGAGGCAAAAAACCGCATACTCTCACAACAGAAAAAGTGAAACTTTTAAGATTATTAGTCACATGAACAAATTAGCAGAAAAATGCTGACGTCACATACATGAAAAATCACGTGTTATATTTGTTCAATCAAGATAATAAGACTTGGAGGATAATACAAAGAATGCCGAATGCCCTTTTTAAGCCCGGAATGTATGGTTATTTCGCGTTTTATCCTCTTAATCAATAATTAAAAAATTTGATCGTGATGAAAAATGGATAATTTACAAACAACTTAACCTGCTATTTCAATAAGATGATAAAGAAATGGGCAGTAAAATATTGATTTGAGCAAGAGTTAAGCATATAATTTACAAGCAATTCTGAATCATAGGTGTTACTTTGGATAAGAAATATATCTTTTTATGATTGCAAAATGTTATAAAAAATAAGAAGTAAGAAGAATATTGATTAAGACACAAAAGACACATGGGCGTAGGCATAAAAGTATACTTTTTAGATATCAAAGGAGGAAATAACGAGCAATAAAATTTTTCTCAAAAATATTGATAACTGCCAAAAACCGATAGAGGCGTCATACAAAATTTGATTAAATCTTGCACCAAAGGAATTTTTGAATTGTAAAGTTAGATCGCACTGCAGATTGCAGAAGAAAGTAAACAAGAACGCAAAATTTGAAAGAAAAGGAAATATTCAATAGAATTGACTTGTCGGATTGCGAATTATTAATATTGAAAAAAAGATTCCCGTTGCTCCTTTGATGACAAGTAATATGAAAGTAAGTTCGAATTATATCAAAACGGAGTTGACAAGACCATATTGAGTTTTGCTATATCTTAAAATGGAGTTAATAAGGTTAATGTCGACCGAAGATGAATAGATGGAAAAGGCAAATTTAATGAAAACTGAACACGAACAATTCCTCCATCATAAATTTACTTATACGATTTAAATTTTGGATTGTGTCGTCTGCTTTTGTTTACCAAAGGTGTGATGATTTGTTCATCAAACAAAAGTGATGTAATTCCTTGAATTTCAATCATCATTGTTTGCATGTTTGCAAAGTGAAATTAGTACACGGCCATATTGAAAACAAAATATGGATTCTTACCAGGGGACAGGAGGAAGAAAGAATCGTGGCATTTCAAGATAATAAGAACGGCCCGCGGTTAAATTCAACTGTGGCCCGCAGTTAATTACGGCCCGCAGTCAAAGAACTATGACCCCCGGAAAATGATTGGTACCGTGGCGAGCAACGGCCGTTCGGTCGCGAATCGAATGTCCCCTTCGATTTCGCTCCCTCCCGAGGTATATGCCAATGGACATGGCATATTACGGCCTTACTCGTCAGGGTAAATGATTGGCAGCCCTTGATAAACAATCGTGCATGTAGCTACTAAGATACATGTAGTAAGAATGGCGCAATAATGGCCCGCCCGCTGTAAATGAACAGCCCGCGGTCAAAGAACTATGGCCCGCGGAAAATGAATGGTGGCCCGTGATATAAAAAAGTGGTCCACGAAAAAATGCAAACATTTATTCTCAAGTATTGAATAATGAAGAGACTAAGTATCATTGTTCCCAAACTAAGTGATCATTGTGTTCCCAATAGTGATAAAAAATTGAATTTTCAAGTCCGTAATACAAAACCAAAAGGATATCTTTATTTCCAACGGTAGAATCAGGTTTCAACTACACTTCTACTTCACCAGACTTCACTATGATAATTGTCGTTGAAATTTTTTGATTCCCACTGCTCATCTGCAGGATTTCGATCGAATTTAGCCAAAAGGGTTAGCAAGGCCAAAGTCTAAAAACCCTTGGGTAAAAGTCTGTTTGAATTATTCATTCTGTGAGCACACGGCACTCTCTAGAGTGGTTATTGGGAGAGTAAAAACCTTGTTTGCTATTTATTTTCAAGTAGTGCAAGTTCAACCCATTTGCATCTTTTTGAAACTGCATAACTGCAGTTGCGAGTACTTGTCCAGATGTCTTGGAAAATTGGTGTCGAGAATGAAAAATCGAAAGCATTAAAAATTATCATTACACCATTTGCAGCATTGCAGCTAATTTCAGTACCAGACAATCATCCCGACAAATCACATTTATTAATTTAATAATTAAATTTTTTATCAGCCCAATACATACTGCATTTCCTACAAGAACGGCATTTAGTTTCGGTACGACACGTCTTGTATTGTTACATGTTGCAGATATTTGTTCGTTTTTTCAATAATTTTTCAATAGCAAAGGGAAATGCTCCGGGCAAAAACACCCTCGGTGATTGTAAACGCTCCGGGCTAATTCCATCCGTTTAATTAACATCACTTAAACGGATTAGAATTAGATGATAATTAGAAAAAGATAGCACATGCTGAACGGAATATTCTAAATCTATCTTGATGGCGCAGTTCCTAGGACTTAATGGAATATGACAGTCAATCAAAGACAATTTTAATGCAATGTTCTAAATCTTAAGAACTTCCTTTAACGAAATTAATGATAATTTCGTATCCTTAAAAATTCAATTTTAAGTATCTCTCCAGTGAAAAGCTGAATCGGCAACATCAAAGTTAGTGTCATAATCTGTAATCTTTTCTGAGTTATTGTCTCAGTTATAATAATTAGCTTAATCTTCAAAAATTGAATTTTAGTACATGTACTTAAAAGGTAAAAAATAACTGATACAGAAGTATCAGTTCCTGCCACCAGAAAGACATACATATTGCTGCAGGGTTATAAGACCATCTCTAACTAAAGAGGGTATATGTTAGCAAGAAATAAAAATGTCAGTGTAAAATGTGTCAAAGAAATACATGTATGAAGATGTTAGGACGTCTTAACGTTTGGGTAAAATGCATCAAACGAATGGAATACCGAGGGGTATATCACTACTCAAAATCAAGTACCCCTTTGAGAGTTTGTGATTCGGCAAATCACTAAATCGCCGAATCATTATCTGTTCTAAAATAGAATCACCGAACGGATTTCAAAATCGCCGTATCATTAGCTAAATAAATCGTCGAATCACTTACGAAATCACCGAATCACTGCCAAATTGCCGAATCAAGTTCAACTCATGACAAAATCGTCGAATCGACTTCAAAATCATTGCCGTCGCCGAATCACTTGCAAAATTTCCGAATCACTACAAAATCACCGAATCAGTAGCAGAATCGGAATCAGTCAAACTCATAAAAAATTTTCAAATCAGTTCTAAAATTGCCAAATCATTTGTAAAATGAATCGCCGAATCAGTTGCCAAATCTCAAGCGAAATTGTCGAATCACTGACAGATTTCACGAATCACAGACCGAATTGCCGAATCACTGGCCTTATCACCGAATCACTTGCCAAATCGCCGAATCACTTGCCGAAT
>JAXIUW010242506.1:0-17672 GCA_035591015.1 Cephalothrix simula
TTTCGAGTAAATGGCAGGAAATATCTTTGCCTTATATTTTGCTGCCAGGAAGCTGACAGCTTTGTGCAGCCCTGGGTAGTACTCTGGTTGCGCTTCTCCGATAATTCTTACTTTTACATATACAGAAATCTATGGAAAACTTGGATGAGTAGGTACCGTGAAATGTAAAAATTTCGCCCACCCCTCGAGATCTCCAAGAAGGGGCATCGGAACCCCTTAACCCTATACATTTTGGAAAGAACATTAAAAGTTACTCACCATGGGAGGGTTTTAAATTTTTAGCCCCACCTAGTGGGGAGTGGTAGCGCAAAATGTGCAAAAAATTAGAAAATAGACTAAGTCCCACTTTTAGTAGTAGGATGTTAAGGAAGACCCCGAATCGTTCCGGTTAGACCAAAACTAGCTACAATAGGTTGTTTGGCATATCAAGAATACTAAATGACGCAATCTTAGGTTCCTAATAATATCAAGTGACCCGTGGGGGTCAGTCAAATGTCATATGAGCCTTGAAATCCAGAGGTGACAATTTTGCACCTAAGAACCCGGTATTTGGGTCATTAGGTATGCTTGATATGCCAAACAACCTATTGTAGCTTTGGTCTAACCCGAACGATTCGGGGCGTTCCTTTAACATCTGCCCACTATTTTATATTTGCACGGATGCCGGCACGGATGAAGAAAAAACGTGATACATTTAGAGGAAATAGGAACAAAATTACCAAGGAAGTACGTGATGTACAACCAACTCTTTGAATAGACAGAACAATTTTCTTCTTCGAGACTCTGGCACATGGTACGACCTGTCATCAACTTTTGGTCACTTCTTACCGGTGACAGTATTTTGTGTGAATTTTTTTGTCCATTGCTCTTAATCTACAAAAAGGTTGCTCACGTAACTACTCAAATTTGGTGCGCGCATGCGTATCTCCGGGGCGTATCTTCGACTCTTTGCGAAAGTTGTCAGAACATGTATGGTCATGTATAGTATAGCCGAGTTCGTCATTGACTCAAGTGAAATTAAATCTTGAAAGAGGAAGTGAGGTAACTGCGCATGTCCAGGCCTAATTTTTACGTCCGACTTATTTATTTTCGATAAGTTCGAAATTAAGAATGTTGGTCATCTTGATCACATTTAGGTATTCCCACCACAAGACTCTTTATAACAGACAACACATAACATCAATAAGATGCGCACAAACACACAAGAAGAGTGAAACTGAAACTTACCAGTTTTTAGAATGTTACTGGTATTTTGACATCGTCTGCTCATAACGCAGCCGGAAGTGAGTGTTTAAATAAATGGGCATGCGTAGTTAGTGATGTGTCTGAGATCACCTCATACCGCTTAGCACAAGTTCGGCATATCAGCCTGTGTTCGTGAGACTGGAAGAGCTGAAACAAAATCGAAAACTTATCTCACTTACGAAACTTGATGGGGAACTTGATGGGGATAAATTTGGCTTATATCAATTGATTTAGTTGATGTAGAATTTGGACATCAGTTAATCTGATAATTTTAATTTCAGATGCTTCCCACTTTGTCAACATATCCAGTTTCCTAACGACCTCAAATGTGTCCTTAAAAACAATAGACTTCGTCTATCATTACCAATATATCTATGTGTAATAATGGCTTAAAATGATTGAAATGCGATTTTGCAGTTTGATTGACAATGATCTGATTGGAAAAGAATAAATTTTCCAGCTGTCCATATGCGCTTTTGTGTGTGCTTAAAATTTCAAGTTAACCAGCTGTTTCAACGAAAATTTAGAAAGTAAAATCCTTGTTTTCTGATGAATTGGCTGTAATTTAGAAAGTGGTTCAGTGGTTTTTGGTAAGCTTTTTATATTAGGCAGAAGCAAAAATTGTCTATTTCAATTTCTAAACAATTGTCTCTAAACATTTCCCTTCACTATAAATAATATGGCAGGGCATCGATTTTGAATTTGTTATTTTGAAAAACGGAAATGGGCCGTTTATCGATGCCCAAAAACGATTCTTACTTCCGATTTACCTACACTTACACTGCTGCTGCAATAAATTTGAAATCGTCATCAATCACGTGACGTTTCACGTGATCACAGTTAGCCTATCATTCCCATCAATTATTGAATCGCTGCCGCCCCCTGCCACATCATGTATCTAAAGTAGAAGTTTATACTACTATTAACCTTAATGTAGAAGTTTATACTACTAGAGAACATTTAAATCCCGAAAGTGCTTTGGTCACTCTGTTTATGTGTGATTGAGTTGTATCATCAAGATAATCATTGTATTCAGTGACTTCAGTCGTACATTTGTACATGATGCTTTCAAAAAAGACAAACTCAGGGGGGATCGTGGAAAAAATTGACATGCACATATGGGGGTGGGATGGTTTTTGGGTCAAATAACGATTTTTTCCCTTTCCAATTTCACTTTTCCCCCCGGCATTTTAAGGCGCGTTTTTGTTTATGTATAACCCCTTTTGAATTTGAAGTGTCCAAAACCGTAAAACGTCCAAAAAATTGACTTGGAAAAAATTGAAACTTTTTCGGAAAAAAATTAACGAAAAATTTTCGAAAAAAAGGTAAATATTTGGAGATGGGGTGCTGAAGGACTGGGTGGGGTCCCCCAAATTTTGGTGACATGGTTATTTCCAGGTGATGGGAAGGGGGTGCCCCAATCGGATTTCCATCTGTGTAGGTCAATTTTTCTATAAACCCCCTCCCATGAAAAACCAAAGGAATTTGCTCAAGTCAAAATTTAAATTAATATTAAGTTATACTTCTATTTTAATTGGAAAATTATCTTTTTAAATTTTACTATATAGTGCAGAGTATTAAATAACCCATAGGGCCTTATTATAGGGCCTTGTTATTCTTATTAAGAAGGCCAATTATGCAGAATAATTGTCATAAATTTTGATGTTATCTTAAGTAATAGCTTAATCCGGAATTTAGACCTGTTTTAAGGATATGTTGGTCATTTTTGATTGACTTATCAGTGTCTATGACTGTCATTTACTACACGGAAGAGGGTAAACCGGAAAATGACCATTGCTTAAAGTACACTTAATGTTTTTCTTTAAGAAGACGAATACAAATACACAATGTAGTATAGAAAAATTGGCCACACGATCTAAATAATGGCAAAAAGCCCCCCTCCCGCGAGAATCTCCCAAGTGGGGACCCTGACCCCATTGACCCTTATATCTTTATCTTTATAAGTTTATAATATTTTCATGACTAAAGCGCCACCTGGTGGTCCCCTAGCAGGGGCTTAGTTGGGGTTGATGCCTGGTGGTAGGACATTATTATAGGGTGCCTGATGGGTCGGACCCCCAATATCAACTTCGGTTTTTTACACCGGGTTTAACGTTTAAGGAAGAGCTGAGCATGTTTTGGAAAATACATTTTTTTGGAATAAGTGCCCGGTGGCAGAGTTCTGCCACTACTGCCACGGTCACTACGCCACTGTCCCCTAGCGGCGAAAATGTGCATTTTTGTGTAAGGGTACAGTCGAACCAGGAGAATGTTTTGACCAATATTATTGTTCTATAAAACTTCTAGATAAAAAAAACTTGCAGAGCCACGTGGTACCCCCATAGCGAAAATTTACATTTGCCGCTATGGGTGGCCACACCAGGTGGCGCTTTAGTATCAACAGTGAATAAGCTCCACCGATTTTTTTGCGTGGATGGCTCTCCATCTGCAAATGAAAAAAGAACAATAAAAGGGATTCCTGTTTCTGAGTATATGTTGACAAAAAAGCGCATGGATGAATGTCCCCTCCAGGTATGAATGTCACAGCCACACAACGGTTTTCCCACTTCAAATACGCCACAAAACTAAGAAGTGCATTGTCATATTCAGCAATTCTTATCTTCACCGAAAAAAGACTGTTCCATATGATAAAGTGACTGCTGGCTGGCATGGCTTGAATCTACGAGTTTTACCTTTATCATAATATAAAGATTGCTCCCAAGATCACATCATCTTTGATCTTTCTTTCTTTATTTTGCTACAGCAGAGCAGATTATTCACTCCCTAGTTCCTATTATGATCATGCTGATTACGGCATTGTAATTTTTGATTGCTTGAAATTAGTTTGTCATCATCCTGTATCCCAAATCCTGGTGGGGTTTTGAAGTTCCTAAATTTAAATCAAGACCATCACCAAGAATGCATCCCATCACCTACCCTTAATCATTTGGGCATTCTATCGTGAAATTGTGCTGAAAAAGTTATGTAATAACTTACTCAATATGCAAGAATAGCGCTGTGCTGACGTGCTTTAGGCTATTTTAATTATTATCTAATTCGTAATAATTAGATAATTCATAAGGCCTTAATCTGCTCCTCGGGCTGCTTATAAATTCTATTGTGATAAAGTTTTCATTGTATTAGCCTTTTTTCATTGCTAAAAAACGAATATCAGTTAAAAACTATTTGATCCCGCTGTATACGCCAGCGCCTCGCTTTATAATGGAAAATAATTTTTAAGCCGAAGCAAAAATGTAAGTTTCGGCTAAATGATGTTTAAGGTCATTTAAGTCCTCTAATTTCTGTGTCGCGCAGACGTAACACATTTAAAGTATGGCAAACTGTTTTGGCAAACTGCTTAATTTTTGTGCTGATGGCTAATGAGCTATTTTCCTATTTCGATATTTTTTTCTGATGTGTACTATTTTGTTCGGTGGGTGCAATGGGCCATTTTTTCTGCGAGTGCTTATCTTCCAGGATGTGTGATTATATATATTGCACGCGTGATCGGTGGTGCATACTTTTCACTCAGCTCAGATTAAATCACGCAGCTTTCCATCCTGGTAGTCCAGGCATTAGTTCGGAAGTTATAAATGATGAAATTATATTTTGTGGCCTGTGTAGGTGGAATTTATAATGCATTTACATATGTAACTGGACTGGGCATTCGATTACATGACAAAAAATATGAATTTTTCTTCTTGTTTGAGGTGGAGGCTATGTCGCCATCTTACCATGTTTTTGACTCTGAAAAAGTTACTGTAATCGTGAGCAAGGTCAAGTACGATGATTAAGCGCCAACCAACCTGGCTGATTTTAGCTTTGACGATTATCGGCAGGCCCTCCGAGCCTGAAACCTCTGCCACTCTGTGCGGAACATGAGCTTTTGACACGTCTGTCGTCTGATGAAGCTGCCACTGAACATATTGAACAATATTTTGCTGTTTTCTTCGTGTTTCATAGCCATACTTTAAAGATTCTCAAGTCTTTTACTGAAAAAGACTATATAAATCATATTTCTTCTGGAATCATCTGCCGACACATGTTTTTTCTTAACCATGGCAACCAATACATTGTACCTTCCGGGTAAACCTTTGTTTTTGAACGCATTGGGCCATTGTTTTTAATATTGCTTCACATTGCGGTCTTTTGAGTGTCATTGAAGAAAAAATTATCCGTCTTCTGCCATCAGCGAAAATCGATATGAATTTTTGGATCTTTATGTGAATGAATTATTGGCAAAGTATCAATTGTCCAGTTTATCATGTTTTTAACAAGTCGTGAGACTCGTCCCCATCACTGCACTGTTCCTGTTGTAATTGGCTTTTTTTCAGGGGGGTAGACTCAACGGTCCGCGTATCCCGTATTTACCCGTAGAAAGGTCCTGGAAACCCCCTCTCGGGTACTCTTATCGATAAGTCCCCAGGGGTCTTTAAGACTCAGCCTAGTGCCCTACGGTCCGCCTTTGTGTCTTCGCCCCCACGCCCCTGCCGGGTTTCGAACCTGGGTCCTCTCGCAAGGCAATCCAAAGCTCTAACATCTAATTAAAACCACGGGATCTAGCTGGACACTGAATGTCGGGGAGCACGGCAAACCGTTACACCGATAATCCACATTTTTGGTTCAAAAAAATATTATCACCAAAATTATGGTATGTCCCACAGAAAAACATTTTGGGTTATTTAATTGACCGTTTGTGTTTACCAATTTTGCTAGGTTTCTTTGCGTTTCAACCCTAGTTTGGGTTGTTTTTAGGGTCGGTTAAACTTACAGACAGCCCAAAGTGGACGACCCATATTTTAGGGTCAATTCAGCCCACAAAAATCGGGTCGATGTTGAACCCTATAACAGAAATCTATGTTATACAGAAATCGAAGGGTATATTTCAAATGGGGGGATCTTGCCGGTAGTCGTGGTGACTTGGTTTCTGGCCCTCCTAGTGGAGGCCAATGACCATATTTTCTGTTACAATAAACACACCTTGTAATCCAATCAGAAAGCTCGCTCGAATGACATGATTTGTCGAAATCACTGGTGCGGAACGCTATAACACATTTATTGGGGTAACACTAACGACCTACATTTGAATTCGCCCTTTTGTGTGAGACCTTTCCAATTTTCCATAGTGGAATATCTGGAACTTTTACGTTGATTTCTTTTTACAGTCCCGGATAGACCCAAGGCCCCCAAGTACGTTTCTTTTAGCTTATCCAGCACTTGGATGAACCTGGGGGACCCCCAACTGGTCCCAACTTATAGTCGGATAATTGGAAACAAAATTGCGGCGAAATTTTAAAATAATTACTTTCAGTCTATTTTATGGACTGATAAGGAGCTAATTTAGGGGTATGTTGCATTGAGATATATTATTTTTTGGCTATAGTTTTGCTGGAGGCGTGTTTTTTTAGCCAGAAAGTTTTTCGACCAACATCCGCCATGACACTTTCTCCGGGATAAGTGTATATTCGTTCTTTTTAACCGGAAGTCGGGACAGCCCTAGACTTATCTAGGATAATTAAAAAGAACGCAACCTTATTTATTAAACAGTATCACCAAATAGTTCATTTGGTATCACCCTTTTAGAATTTTCTTGTTCTGTTATGTTCTAGAAATGTAACAATTTAAAACTTTAAAGATCTTGGGTAATTCATTGTTTGCCTTCAGCAATTTAATTCTAATATTACCATAAAGTTTTAAATCGTTTTAAATGATTGTATCAAGTGGAAATCAATAGAATCTTTGACATTTAAATTATTTCTTAAAATAAAGAAAAAAAATGGTTTTCAGCCTATTTAAAAATTTGCTTGACATTGCAATTAGCGCTAAGGTCCAGGGGGTTTTATAACATTTGTTTATGTCAATTTTTTCCATGACCCCCCTGGTTTTCTAGATATTTTCTAGTTATTTACAGACCCTGTAGAGAGGAGTGATTCCTCTTGTAAAATTATTTCATTTGGCGCTCTGTTATTGGCATGAAAGACAAAGCAGTTCGCTAAATTAGCGCTGATATCGCTAACGATCCGCAAATACACCCCAAAGAAGCGCTAATCACTTCGCCTCCGGGCTGCGATCCATTTCACCATGTTATGGGTATAGGATTTTCATATCTGCGTTTTATTCTATTTTATATACAATAGTTTTATGTGATTTTATTAATTGAACATAATCATTGATTTGAACATGGGTTTCTTTTGCTGTTTCTCTAGCTGGTACAAGATTAAAAGACCTTTTCATCTTTTATTCCATTCAATAATTCAAAATTATCAAAAGGCTGAAAATAAGAAATCCTTTGATTCAACTGGTACCACAACAGTTTCTTTTAGATCTTGTTAAAAAATGCCATTACCAGAGGAAGTATGCAAGTTTGGTTGTGACAGATTTTTCAATGGCATGTCAAGTCAAAAAAGTTTTCTGTGATGGCTTAAAGAAGTGAAATAATTATTTCCAGTGATCTTGAAAATACAAGGTTGTAATAAACCAGAAACATTGGTGCTTACATTATTAACATGATATTGAACTGGTTGAATATGAAATTGATAGAGTCGAAAATGAACGCGCTAAAATCAACATTTGTTCGTGACGATTTCTATGTGTTTTTCACATTTGTTCACTTATGCTATTAGTGAAATACCCGATGTCCAAATGTTGTCATTCAGGTTCCAAGTGTTTATTTAACGTACGGATATAGAAAGCATGCAATATCAAGAATTTTAATTTACTTCGAAATATTTGGGGTGTTGTCCAAGCCACGTGATAAAACTCATTTTGAGCTGCACCCATATGTCGCATAATGTTATTGTTATTGTTTCACTGTGCACTGCAGTGCGAGGATAAAATATAAAATGAAAAATATGCCTGTTAATGATCCATTTTAATGCCTCCAGTTCATTTAGAATTACCCTAACCACACCTTTTTCCCATTTTTAACAAAAAATCTAAGCTTTTTGAAAAATTCTCGCACTATAGAAATGCTGTTTTTTTTTAACCTCTAAAGAATCGACATTGACATTTTAACATTTAAAAAAATATCTGCCGCGTTGAATAGATTTTGTGGTATAACCCATACTATTTAGAAAATATGTATAATGACCTAAGCTGATTGGGCTATTGAATCATTGAGCCCGAGGGGTGCTATATTTTAGAGCCTGACAAGTCTTCGTTAGGTGGTTTCTATTTTACGCTAACTACATAGGAAACCCATAATGGATAGCGTAAAATAGAACTCACCTAACGAAGTGTCAACTACTCCTGGAAGTATGGAAATAGTGCTTAAAATTTTTCGAATCAAGAATTTTGATTTTTACCATTTTTAACTGCTTACTACTCAGCGTTTGTGAATAAAACCTTAATCCATTTTACAAGCCTTTCCAGTGATGTATATTGGGAGTTTATATACCCATACCTATACCCCGCATGATCTTTATAGAACTTATGAGGTCATTAAGTTCCCAATCAAAGTCTTATGTTCCAAAAAAAAACTTAAGTTTTTTTGGGGGCTAACATTTGGGTATGTTTTATTAATATTTCCGTCCATTTGTGTAAAGTGTTGTCAAAAAACTTAGGATCGTTATAAGTCTTTGGAGATCGGGAATTTTATTTAGAATAGTCAAAAGAACTGATGGTCATATATTATGTTCCTTTAAAACCCGCTTTAGAAGAGTGGGGATTTTTGCATTTTTTTCAATTAAAAATTTAGGCAAACCAAGAGACGTTTGGCACCCTAATATATTTTTCTTTTCGTCTTTACCTATACTACCTCCTCCTGTTGTTTAAACTTGTCTGTTTGATAGTCAATATGTGTGGTTCGAATTCCTGAAATTGTTTTCAAACCAGCCCAAAACATGTTTTACCTCTCCAGCAACCAACCATTGCAAACTTTTATTTCACTTCAACATGTTCGGGGAAACTTTCTCGAATAACATCAAATTATTCGTAACGTTTGTCGGGGGTAACCCAACCCTCTTTCAAATTAGTAACCACTGAAGCAGTTACCTTCTTCCCCGGCCTTCTTCTTCATATTTCCATTATCAAATGCTTGTTTCTTGCATGTCTGAGGCACCGTTACCATGTGTTTATGGCTCATTATGAATTTAAATTAAATTTGTTGAAAAAGGACACCAATTATAATTAAAGGTAATTTCAAATCATCTGTTAAACTAACAAAAAGGGAAAAGGATAGAATTTTAAATGTCCTTTAGTAACATAAGAATGACCACGGGTAAAACAAACAATTTGTAGAAGCTCATAGTAATCATGTTTCATAATATCTGTAACTTAATACGTCCCAAAAGTTCATGCTGTTAATGGATGGATGCAGGCAGCACCTTTGCTGCAACCTTTCACTAATCAAGCTTAATGATGATTTTTGTTTAAACACATGGGCATGGCTATTGGCACTTACAATATTGCTTTTATATATCATTGTCACCCTGATTAAGCATTTCAAACAAATTTTGTATCCATTCTGACTCCCGTATTATCATAAATTCTTAATTTTCATTATTTTTCATCAATTATTATTACTTTTTTCCAACTTCAATTTTTTCAAAAACGGTTTAATCTAAAACAAAGAATTTAATGTCCTTTGTAAGTTATTTTGTCCGTAAAATAGCCTGTGGGACTTCAGGTAATTGTAATGAACTTTTAATGATTCTTTGCTGCTTAATATCGATTTCAGAAAAAAAGTCAATTAGTAAACACTAGATAAACAGCCCTACTGTTTATGGATTCTGATGCTGAAGTTATCTGAGAAGTTGGCTGAAACCCGACTTAATCTTTAATTATCCCTATACCCATAATCCTTTGGGATAAATTGTCACTGATTGATGAGTTGGCATGATTCTTATCTTGACACCATAAAGCAGATAAGAAAATGATTGGAACCCAAGATCCAGATCTGACAAGATAGTGCACAATATTCCATCCATTTGTGCGATTTTGATTATGTTTCTTGATTATTTGACAGCCTACTCCTGCCCCACTTTTTCAGTCGTTCCTACAGAAAACCATGGTTTCGTCTTTTCCCAGTTCGGGTATTCCAACGGCTTAACGGCTTTTCAAGAAAAGTATATAGGTGAATGGCAAAGTGAATAAGCACTCGTCTTTATTTGACTTTATCAAGATGTTTACAGTTAAACCCGACCTTTTCGTTGAGACCTTCCTCCATTTTTCATTAAAAATACATGTTCAGAGGCTGTTACAGACCATAGTTTGACGAGTTTGACTGGCTGTGGCTGATAATGCACTGACAGAGAGGTTTAGAATTAAGGATCAGCCTCTGGCACTGACCATGTTGAAACTACAAAAGTGATTGAATCTACTTCAGGGAGGACACTTCTTGTTATTTTCTATTTTTAGATTTCTTGTAAAAATTGGTGCAAATTCTTCTGTGTTTCCAGACTTACAATACATGATACATGCAGTGCTTAAACTGGAACGGTTTTTAAAATTTTGCAAAAGTACGTTCACAAAGCCGTTTCACACTCTCTTAACCTTACATGATGGTGTTAAAATATTTTTTTGTGTTTTTTACCACTCTAAAAGGTGTTCAACTGTTCAAGACAACCAAAAAAACATCAAAACATGAGTGAACATCGGTTCACCATGAGTTTCCAAATATGTACAAACACCTCGTTTGATTAAGTCATGACCTAGTTGAAGTTTGTTTAATTCTTGAATAAATAATTAAATTTTACACCATCTATACAGCCTACACACAACATTTCCAAACTAAATCACGTGACAAAAACACGTACTGAATGAAAATTTGCTTAATTGCTACCCATTATACTTCGTTTGATCTTACTCTATGAATTTCATCATCAAAGACAAAATCCGCTTCTCCCTTGACAAAATAGATTTTTAGCCGCCTGCCCCTTGTATTAATTATAAAGTCGGTACTTTATACGAAAGCATGCTCCTTTCTGAAAGAGTTCCTTGGGGAGAGTGACAGAAGGCCAGCTTCGATATGAACTAATGTGTGCTTGGGGCTAGTGAGGAAATAGGCATCGTTATAGTGCTTAGAATTCAAGCTAATTGTGTCCCCCACTAGGAATCTTCAAAACACTTCTGGAAGAGAAAGTACATATAATGCCTTTATGCTCTGGGCTAATATATGGGAATATTGCCCGCAAGAAATAGACAATACCTGCATAATGCTATACGTTGTATTCATTCTGCAGATATTGATGTAAAACTAATATAATATGAAATTGCCTTGTTATCTTTAGGGATGGAATGATTATTATTTAGGGGATTTTCTCGCGAAAAGACGTGAGATTTTCTTATTAGATCTGAATTATATTCTCTTCAAGGTCCTTGATGATGACGTCACAAAAGATGATGAATGTTGAAAATCTAAAGAAATCTTGTTAAAAGAGATGTGCTGCCTCCAAGTCTTGCCTAGTATTTCAAAAACCAAGAATCAAGCAGTAAAGGTTTGATAAAAACATCCATTCACCCTTTGAAATACATACAATTAAATTTTTGTATACATTTTGTATTGTGGTTTTACTTACATGTATAGCTGTTACTGTATTATGCAATAAATGTCACTTATTTTTTATCGTTACAGCATCATTGAAAAAAATTAAGTTTGTTGCAAGGTTTATACCGTTTACTGAGTATTTACACTCACAGCTGAAGCAGAAGGTAGATGTACCCTTACCCTAACATTTGGGAGATACACTGACTTTGCATGGTATAATATTTACCTCTAAAAATTTTTAAATGTGAACTTTACCGAAGATCTTTGACCATGGGGGTCAAGAAAAATTTGTCGTAAATTTATCTGGCAAGTCTGGGCAAGTCAAGGAAAATTTGTTGTAAAGTTTTTCTGACGTCAGGTAATTTGGGTGGTCTAAAATAGGGGATACCCCCTAACCCCTCGAATAGTATGAGGAACATAGGGAAACTATGCATTTTTGGAAAGAATTAGAGATTATGAAGCATTTCGACCGACTATGGCCCCCGTAGTGGCGAAAATGTGAATTTTCTGAACTCAGTCGGTCTAAATGTTTTATAAGCATAATCTCGCACTTTTTTGTTCCTTTCCAAGACCTTTCCCAAAATGTATAGTTTCTTCATGTTTCTGATACTTTTCGAGGTATTAGGGGGTATCAGGGTATCCCCTCTTTTTTGCTCCCCCTTCAATATTTCCGTATATTTTGGTATTCATAAAATCTGAAAGAGATTTTCTGCATATCAATAAATGGATGTGGCGTTCCCCCTCCGTACGTACCTTTACGCTATATACCCTGACGAAGACAATAAAGTCGAAAATTTGGTAACTACTCGTTTTTTCTGGTTTTTTCGTGAGCTGCTGTGTCAGCGGAAAACCCTTGTGGTTTTATTTTATGGATTTAAATAAATAACAATATTTATATTTTGTCATAGATGGAATAACTTATTTGTATTTCATCCATTTACTTACTGTTCATCCCATTCAGTTCTTTTTTTAAATCTACTTTTCTACCATTTTTCATAATTTTATTTTCATTAATCTCTCATAACTAACATTTTAGAAGCCCTTTTTATTATATAAATGGAACCCATAATTAAAGAAAAAATCCTTATTTCTTTGCCACCTTTGGCTGCTTCGATCAGCTGCTAATTAATATGTCTTCTGTGTCTGCTGTAGAACGCAGTGGTGATTCTTTGGTCTTGTAGAATTTTAATTAGGGGCAGTTTTGATTGAGAAATCAAATATTTCTTCTCTTTTACAGATCCAGAATTCTGTTTGCTCTCTGCATATTTTAATACTTAACTTATCTGAAGTGAGGTGTCCATTTCTCCTATGTAAGCTTGAGATATTACGCCGCGGGAGCGGGATGAGTACTTTGCTAATTAAGGTAGTATTTCAGCTGATTTCAAGGAATAACTTGTAGGTTTAAGAAGAGTATATATATCTGAACACTTGTTGTATTCCAGCAGCCCCATGCTAATTTGAGGCTAATGAAAACCTTTGAAAATCCAAGTGCCCTGAGAGGTTCTTGGCCTAACTGTTGGAGATTTTCAGCACTTTTATCTCTTGGTCTTGCCTCTATATTTTGATCTCAAATATATAGCTAATTAATTTCATGAATTTAATCTTCCTTAATAAGAAAAGGCTTCTAAAGATCATCGGTGGTTTAGTACCTACTTATAATGTAATTTAGCTGCAGTAGTATTCTCTTTAAGTGATGAATTTGACTAACTTTTTGTCTTATATATATTTTATCTTTGGGGTGACTTGTGCAAAGTAAAAAGGTCGGATTTCTTGAGACGTTTTCTAACAAAATATGGTGCATAAAAATCGTAATAATGAGCTTTCGTACCCAAAACCAGTGAGGACTAACACGGTTTTCCGTCTTCCATGGTTTTCCGTCCTAAAATAGCGATATTTTTTAAACGTGAAAAAACAGTGTTTTTTTTAAATTTCCGTCGTCCATATGGATCAAACTAGGGGGTGTCTAAAGTACCATTCAAAAGATGAAGTATTTCTGCATCCGGCAGTGCCCTTATTTTTGAACAGCTTCCCCAAAACAGTAAAAAAAATGGCGAAATGGAGTCTTATAAAAATTTGCTTTTATCTTCTGATTTTCTTTTAAAAAAGTATATCATTCGAAAGAGGCTATCAAGATCTATCTCGTAATGCAAAATGTTCACAATGTTCACGCTGTGTTTACTCAGTATTTTGTGTCAAAGTCGACCAAAAAATGAAAAATTTTCACTTTTTGACGGGAAACCGTGACAAATTGTGGCTTACATTCTCGGAAAACCGGCATAGCATTTATTTCCCAAATGAATAGAAAAGTCATGGTTTTCCGTGCTGTGTGGGGAGCAGTTCATATCAGTTGACCCAAAACATTTTCATGGTTTTCCGTGATTCTCATAAAAATGACAAAGGTCTGTATTCATGAGCGACACCCATATACCTTTAGTATATATATAAAATCAATGCCGGTTTTCCGAGACTTTTTGTTTTCATGGTTAAACCGACATCAGCGAGTTTCCAATGCAAGAACTGATCCCTCACTCATGCGAAATATTTTAGGACGGAAAACCGTGGAGGACGGAAAACCGTGTTATAGTCCTAACTGAAAACGTTTAGTTTAAACTGAACTAAACTTTTTAAAACTGTTGAAAACTTTCATACCATTTCAATCCTCGATCCAATCAATTGATTTTCAAACGTTATTTTCAAATCTTCGTCGTACCCTTTTGGTACGAAAAATTTGATAAAACGCGTCATATAATGTTCAACCGCGAATTTCTTGCCTTTGCCTTTATTTGCCTTCATTCGTGTCCCTCCGCTTGCACCAGCTTTCACTAACAGTATTTACAGAGTGCCTCATTATACTGAATTTTTGGCTTGCGCATACAGCTTCAGCCTTTTGGTTGGATGCTCGCTTTGACAAATCTGAATTCATTTTTCCGTCATTCTTAGTCTCCGTCAGGCTATGTCAGACCTCCCAGACCAAAAGAACATTACTATTTTTGGAAGTCTACGTGTGCTCGAGTAAGGAACGTCGTACAAAATCATAATCGGTCAATTAAGTACTGTTTGATGGGTATGAAACTTTTCAAATATCTAGAAAACAACCCCCATTTTGGTACGAAAAGTTTTGATAAAAAGCGTCATATAATGTTGGAAAACGCCTTCGGGACTATAACCGCGAATTTCTTGCTTATTCTTTTATGCCTTTTCCTTCATCTACAGCCCCGTTTGCACCAGCTTTCACTAATAGTATTTTTAAAGTTCCTCATAAGTTTACTGTATTTTTGGCTTGGGCTACAGCAGTCAGCTTCTCAGCCCTTTGCTGTCTTTGACATTGTAACGCAAAGAATTTTCAAGACGCCTGATGATGTAGTTCTTTTATGTTTTTTAAATAAGCTTGATTTTGAATCATCTTATCAAGTCGAAACTTTTGCAAGTTTTAGCTTAGCTTTGAATTAAGCTAATTTGATATCTCGACATTTTTAAAGTGAAATTTTAATGAAAATTTTGCTGTCATTTTCCAGTGATTCACGCCTTACATCAGAGCCAAGCTGTTTCTTTACTTATTTGTCACCTTAACGAGCTAAGGGATGAGTATTATTTAGAACGAGATTCCCTTGGGTATCTCAGCCATTTATCTCATTTACCCGCTTTATTGTGTAGAAATCACGTGATATCCTTTGCCTGGGGTGCACGCGGGCCGACAAAAATTACTTTTTGTGGATCCGTCCATAATTAGAATGAGAAAGCATCCTGATGAAATCTGGCTTGGGGCTAGTGGCAGAAAGAACTTTGGAAAATTGAAACCAAACTGTCGAAAATTTTTATGTCAAAATGTGTCTTAAAGCATGAACAGGCTAATTAAAAGAACCGGTAAGCAATTGCGAAGGGTTCCAGCAATTCAAGCCTTTTTATAGTTTCTTCAGCTTGGAGTTGAATCTCGAAACAAAAAGCACCATAATGCTTATTAAATCTGTGCCTCTTATGGATCATTTCCATCATTTTATGGCGGATGCTCATAAAATTTTATGGCGAATGCTCATAAAATTGCACAATTCAAATCTGCAGCAAAATGGGAAAATGCACAATTATTTTTAGAGAAATGCACAAAACCATTGTAAAATTAAATTTATATGCACAGTGCCGCATACTGCTGCACTGTGGCACCCTAGACCCGCCACTGCTGTCCAATGTATTTTATTTCATCTTACCGATTATATGTAGAGGCACAACAAAGTATGGTTTTTTAAAATCAAAGACCAGTAAAATTCAACTATGTCAACCATTATACCTTCATCCTCGAAAAGTGCTCGTCACGAATCGGGTACCACCCAATTTTGTGCTACGAACTTTGCTAAAAACACCACGAATTTGACTATTTAAAGGGATGCACGTATCAGATCAATGATCAAACTCATGATTAGGTAAAGCTATCCTTGAGTAATTTTACATTTGGGTTGATCAAGCCGCAGTGGCGTAACTACAAATCAGGGAGTATATAAACGGGAGGGTGGACTGGCCTGTCGGCACTTTGATCTTTGCGTAAACGTTAAAAGGTCTAGGGACGAGGTTTTCCGTTGTTCAGAATTTCAAAATGGCGGACCCAAACAAGGAGAAAAGTGTGTGGCCCGATTCTTTTTCAACAATTACTGGAACTAAGGATAATTCTAATCAAGAAAAGATCATCAAAGTAACTGCAAATATAAAGAGAGTTGGGGGTGCTAGTTGTGCTGCTTTTGGTTGCACCAATTCTTACAGAAGATCTGACAAACAAGTTTCACTTTTTACATTTCCAAAAGACCAAGACCCTGCTACAAATTTACACATAGGTGTCGCAAAAAATTTGAAATGATCATGATTTGGTACGATAGAGCGAGCTTTAGCGAGAGGGGCTATTGACAGGATGGCTTAGCCATCTGCAATAGCGCCAGAGGCGTGGGGTCCAGGGGCCCGCCATAGGGCACCTGATGGGGGTCCAAACGGAGTTCCAAACGGATTTTAGGGTATTACTACCCGGAAATAGCGTAGCTCTATGAATAAATTGATAATGGGAAACAATTCTAACATAAAACAAACTTCAAATTTGGCTTAAATCTGGTGGAGCCCAACGGATTTTAGGGTATTACTACCCGGAAATAGCGTAGCTCTATGAATAATTTGATAATGGGAAACAATTCTGACATAAACCTAACTTCAAATTTGGCTTAAAAGGAAGTCTGGTGGAGCCAAACGGATTTTAGGGTATTACTACCCGAAAATGGCGTTATTTTTATAGGTCTTACAGGGTAGCTATATGAATAAATTGATAATCGAAAACAATTCTTGGTCGGTCTTCTTCGATGAAATGACCATGATTCATAATCAATTTGACCGAACAAATAATTCTTGTAATATGTCTATACTTAGGTTTTAGGGGTCGGGGAATCCGAATTTTACAAAACTGATTACGTCAAAAAATCCAAGATGCGGAAATCTAAGATGGTGGCAAAATTGGTGACTAATATAGACATTTTTTTTTTGCATTATAAACATTTCCGATGGAATATAGTTAATGCCTACTCTTACAGTAGGATTTCTAATGTAACAAAAGTGGCTTTGTGGGAATGTTGGGGTAAAAGTGTTTTTCCAACGGTTTCTAGACCAATTATTTCCGCTGATTACAAAAAAGGATTTTACCAGCTCGAATTCCAATTGTAACACCCTCATTTTCAAGATGGCCGCCTTTGATGTTACCTAAATTCCGAAATAACTGATCTATATTTTAGATTTTTGGGATAATTTTGACTTCTGAGGGGTTTTGGAGTGCTGGTGTTCCTTTTCTGTTCTGAAAGTCAGGTGACCTTAAAATCCAAGATGGCGCCTTTGTCAATAAGTCGGCTATATTTAAGATTTTTTCGCTTCGTATTGGTTTTGAGGGTAGCTGAATGTAATGCTGGTGCTCGTTTATTAT
>JAXIUW010243617.1:0-17624 GCA_035591015.1 Cephalothrix simula
ACAATTGTCAAAACGTATCTCAAGAGTAGATTAATGTGTTCAATCCACACAAATGAAACGAAATAAAACATTCATTTCATAAAAAATATTCCTTTTTCTCTGTACAGTTTGGGTATGACCAATACCGTTGAGGTCCTGAATTGAATATGTTCATTACAATAGTGCCTTGCCAAAACGAGGGAGTAATTAAGTATAAATCAGTCAAGAGCAGAACTGAACTGAGTTATTGATGACATTGATACCATCGTCAACCTTGTTTCGAAATCAACGGTTAATTTATTGATTTATGTACATATGTAATTTTAACATAGGAAATCTCAAAACAATTTTCCCATCGATCAAGCGAGTTCCCTTCCTTTGGCAGAGAATAGTTTGTACCAGAATTTCATTTTAATTCTTTCGTTTTTTTTTAATTCAGTAGAACAACTTCTTGTCAAAACCTGATTTCTTGCCGTTCACGACCTGTCGATAAGGTGTTTGTCACAATATAATTTGATAATTAGTGAGGGATTCCCTAGGATTTGCGAGACTTAATTTGGAAAACTTTAAGATAAATCCAGCATTTTACGGAGTTCTTGCACGTGTGTTTTATATGAGAAAATCAATGTTTTTTACAGATTTTATCGAAAAATACGACAGCGCAATAAAATATGGCATATTATTTTTTCTACACCGTTATTAACGAAATCCCGTGATCAATCTTAGAGTTAATAGGTATTAATTAGTTAATCAATTAAATCTGCTTATCTTTCCTTGTCATTGATTTTGCCAAATTTTCAGCTTTTTATACGATACCTCTTTGGGCTAAAACGTTTCATAATTTTTAACAGTGCATTTTGTTTACAAATTATGCAACAAGGTTTTAAGTGATTGAAAAATGGTCAATATTGAGGTTTTAGTGATGTAAAGTGTCGTTATGTTATTTCTTGAGGTTTGCTCTTTTTATTTCTATTAAAACAGTTTACAATCATATATTAAACGCAATTTAGCTAATGTAACAATAGCCTTGTGACAAATATTTCTAAATTGGTAACACTTTCCGGCCGATTTCTATTCATTCGAGGTGAAGATGCTCATTATGAACAAATATACTTGCAACACATAACATAATAGCCATCATTAGGGTCATGATACTGTTATTGAGATTCGCAAATTGGACCATCATCTTCAAGACATCTTGAGTCTTGTGATTTTCATTGGATTTTGTACAGAAAATCTAGGGAGTATTGATTTCGAGGAAAAACACCATTTTATCAGAAGTGGTGTTGACAGAATTCGATTGCCATCGGATGGAATCGGGAAATATTTGCTTTCTCATCTTTTATGTGTTTTCACCTCTGTGTAAATCGAAAGACAAAGGGTCGGAGACTCACTGTTTTTGTCATGCTCTGGGGTTAATTTACATTTCCCAGCTGGTACAATAGCTATATTAACTTTGTTTGGGTCAATAATAACTCCCGTGCTTCGAAAAGTTAAAAAATCCTCCGCCATGAAAATTGTATTGCAATGAAAACCAGTTCTTCACCCTCTACCAAAAATCTGCACCGTCTACCAAAAATTATTAGATAGTGCTGCATAGGATACGCTGTGCTGGGTGTTATAATAGAACTGAGAAATTGAAAAATAGGGAGGTATGGGTGTTATCATCAAATAATTTTAATTTAATTATAATCTAATTATAATACAGAATTTAGAATAAAAGAAACCTGAGAAATATAGGCCTACATTTTGAATTGATTTGTGAATTTTGCCTTTCGTTAGCCACATGAGCTATTCGCGGTTGGCGTATCTTTTAATTTGTTTTTTTCATTTTTGATGCTGTTTAATGGTTTTATCAATGATGTACTTCATTATATATAGATTTAAATAGGAAATGTGAAAAAATACGCCAATGGCGTGGTGGTCACTCCTGTGCTTATGTAATTCTTCCATTATTGATCATACTACACCATACTTTCACCAATTTTTCAGTAAAAAATAAAAATTTTCACTTACACTTGGCAATTCGCTAGTACTTACACTCGGAATATTATCTTGAGAGCATACACCGTCTGATAATAACCGATCTCGAATTTCCCAAGCGAATATTGAAGGGCACTCCCGTTTAAATTGAGCTATTTTGTTAACTACCTCTGGTGTTGCGACCCTGGGCTTCGAACCTCCAATAGCACGTGGTCGAATTGATCCAGTTTCGTAATAACGTCCAAGAATTTTGCTAACACATCCATTTGACACTTGAAGTATTCTTGAGATATCACAGGGTCGAGCACCGGAGTGGGCTAACTCGACAATACGCTGACGCGTTGAATCTGGAAGGGGTCTTCCGTTTACAAATACTCCTCCTAATTGATTGACTCCACTGTGCCCTGAAACAAATAAAAAACCTGTTATAGTTCTTCAGTTTTCTGAACAATAAGTTTGAGACGAGATGGGATGCTCCCGGAGCTTCAGTGATAACAGAAAAATTATTCCTTTCCTATAAAATTTTAATTGGGTCTAGGAGCAAATCATTCTCCGATTTGGTGTACAGTAATAAAGTATATTTAATTTGTAATAAAGTAGTAATAAAATATTAATTTTGTGATATAAGTATTGATTTTGTAATAAATAATGATTGTTACTTGGCTCTACAGTATCCGAAGTGATCCTCGAATTGGGTACTCGCATGATATCGCATTTCTAGCGTAAATTTAAATGTTAAAGTATTTCATAGATATCTCATCATCTGTTCTGTTCTTTGAGGTCGTCAGCGATATTAAAAATTATAAGTGGAACTTAACGATATCGTATTATCAACTGATGTGAAAATTTTTCAGGAAATTGTATTGGTATTTAGGGGTCAGTGATATTGAAATTGTTTTAAATTAAAGTCACATTATCGCCTAAATAGCATGCACTTGAGTCAGGCGATATTGCAATTGTTTTACGTTGAAATTGGGACACAATCAATTAATATCACTGACTGTAAAAAATTTAGGTCAGCGATATTAAAAAAATAGAAAGGTATCACATCCTGACGCGAAAAATTAAAGTTAGAGATATCACATCCAGACTTGAAAATTTTATGGATTATGGACTTTTTATGTCAGCAATATTGAAATCGGGACACAAATATTTCATGTAAAATAATATTAATTTTTTTCTGTTTTCAGTATTGTATGTTTGTGACTCAAAAATAGAATGGACCATAACCATAACACATTTCAGTAAGATCATTTCATCTTAGTATAGCCAGAATAGCCAGCTAGGAGATACCCTAACAACCTTACTTATGCATCATTGCCTCTCCCATCGACTTTGTTGTCATCAGTGAAATCAGCCGCAAGATGACTCGGATAGGGTCATATAGTTGTATTGTACCTCGTATGTGGAAATTGCTAACTAAATCTCTCATTTTACTAGTCATGATTTGATTTGTGACTGTCTGGTACTTTTTTCAACATGGGGATAAACGAATTTCTGCCTCGTGACTGCTTAAATGCCCTTTAAAAAATTGGTTAACCATGATGAAGCCTGTAAACATAGCGAGTTAAAATTGGGCAAATATTTTATCAAACTGTTGCATTATCTGATGTCAGAGGCTTACGCCTCTGCTGATGTATATGAATTTTTTTTAAATCTTGAGGTCAGTTCTTTGGAAAAATTCTTGGAATTATGGACTCACATATATCGAATATGAAATTTTTATTTGGCATTTGGTGTCAGCGATATTGAAAAATTTAAAATTGAAATTGGGACGTGGATATCACAAATATTATAGACACTTGAGGTGAGCCATATTTAAATTTTAAAATTGAAATTGGGACATAGATATCACAAATATCATACATGTTAATAATTGCATTTTATAGAACAATTTATGGAATTTTGAGGTCAGCGATTTTGAAAAAGTGCTTGAAATTATGGGGCACATACCTTAAATTATGAACTACACTCGAGGTCAGCGATATTGACTTATAATAGAGACGTTGATGTCATATAGCACTAAATTGAGATCAGCGATATTTAAATTTTGAAATTGAAATTGGGACATAAATATCTGTCACAAATATCCCTTGCCGTCAGAGATATTTAAATTTTCGAACTATTCGATCTGAGTTACTGTTATACCGTGCAGAGGTTAGTTTTTCAAACATACTTCTAAACATGTATCTGTGCGGAATTCTATATTCATTGACCTGACTTGGAAATCCAAAACGCTAAGAGGTCATCAATTTTTTGCCTTAAGGTTGATACAGTTAGATTCATAAAGAACAGAGAGGCACCCTTTGGGCACCGCTTTTAGATCTTAGCTTCTATAATAACATTCTAAATTTCAATGAGTTGGGCCCCAAAGGCTTTCGTCTGTCAAAATATTTGTCAAATATATCCTGTAAGATGTGAATTGGTCGTACTGTGAATTTGTATATCTTAATTTGATTTAATTAAGAAATCAAATATTAAAATGAAATTAAGAGAATAGAATAGTGAATAGTTAAGAAAATAGTTAAGAAAAGCAAATTTTTAATACATCACCGAGCAATAGTTTTTGTCTTTCACCACCGGGTGGCCCTGATAAGCATTTTTTAACCGAAGAAGCAGTTAAATTGTATTTAAAGCAGCCCATCATTATATTATTTAGATCTAATTAACGTTGAATAACTTACAGGCGGAAGGGTCTTCATAATTTGGGCACTGACCTACAATTAGATAAATAGTTTATTGTCTTTTAAACATTTTATTTATACGCAAAATTTTAAATTTTGTAAGTAAAACCATGTAGCGTTTTTGCTCGCGGCAAGAATCAAAATTGTATAACCTCTGATGGACACATAGTGGCAAAAATCTGAAACTCCAATCTGGCAGTGCACGGCAACGATATCCCGATGTGCTGCTCTGAATTGCCGCACGAGCTGTGACGTCATGCGTATGCCAGCGATAAAATTACCTACAATTTTGGTTAAAATTTTAAATGTAGGCTTTATTCTTTAATATTTGTAAACTAATAACCTACTGCGCAAGTTTTGAATCATATTTCAAAGAGGTTTTTAGTAACAAATCAATAAAGGAGAATCCGGATGGGGTCCTTTACCCTTTAATTTCCTATAGAAAAATGAACGTCGGTGTAATCGTTATTTGGCCTCTTCAGAATTAACTATGGCCGATTGCTCTTTTATAAATTGCAGACTTACCGAGGCATTTTAAAGTAATGATGACATAGCGGTTGATTTGCAGAAATTATGAATATTAATTGGCTTATGATATGAAAAGACGCATATAATTCGATCTAATTATAATGTATTACCTTTGGCTATGTGTTATGTCCAGGCATGGAGGTGTTCGATTAAATTGTCCCTTTCTCTAGGCAATGATAAGTCGAAATGATAAGTCGCTTGGTGTTACTTAGTTATTCCTCATTAATATTCTGTGTAAGAGTTACCAAAATCAGTCGGAGCAAAGAAAATCTGATCATATCTATACGTCCCTTTAAGGTCAAGGTCATCTCTTACCAATTGTTCCCTTAAAAAGGTCTTTTACTTTGCAATGGTAGACTCTAACCCAATAGAATTTTCTGATAATGTCCCCAAATTGTTAGCACTTTAGGAAATTGTCCTTTGGTCAATTAAGGCTTTAATCTTAAGGCATTTAGCCTAAAGATATTCATTAGGTCCGTTGCTAAAAACTCCTCAAATGCCTCTCAACCTAAAACTATAACATCTTGAGATTTGTCTCATGTATTTTCCTTCCGGTACTACCTTTGAGCACAACCAAACTGGTACAACACATGTCCTGAGCCTATGACCATTTCGCCTAAGGTTAATTTTTGTTCCAAGGGAGGCTGAATCCAAAAATTAGTTGCCTTTAGGGGGTTACAATCAATATAATAATTTGGAACCAATCTTATTGAAGATTTAATTGAATTTTGACTTCTCTCGCTTTATTGATAAGATGTTAACCATTATTTTGACCAAATATGCCCTTCGCTTTTAAAGATCTATTATCCTGTGATGTTGAAAACAGTTCTTTTTGTACCTAACTCAGTGTCTTTCGTCAAAAATGAGCCTTTTGGATGAAATACTTTTGATATGAATGGATGTTTTAACGTAATTTGTCAAAATCACTGCTATGGTTGTATTCTCTTTCGTCGTGAATCCCCTTCTAATTGTTTTATATCGCATCTAGATTAATGCAGAACTGTTAAATTGGTGTCAGTTTGACAGAAGCTTCTAAATTGTCTTTGTCATTGGTTGCAAGTCCACGAAAATTATTAAGATTATTGAAAGATTATCGGGGTTTATCTCACTAATAATTGGTAATTGAAAAATTAATATATTATGACTACAAATGGACATAATATATTATGTCAATTTGTGACTATTATGAGCAGTGCAATAAAAATGAATAGTTTAATGCGGTTTTTTACATTGTATTTTCCTTTTTTTTCTGGCCAAAATAGTGGAACCTTAAAATGGAACCTTAGAAAAATCTGATGTTTTGGCGGAAGCAAAATTTCCGCCATTATTTTGAGAAACTAAAGCATGGTCCCACTCCCACAAAATTTAAATAAAATTTACATCTAAAAGACTTATTCTAAATGAAGTTGTTAAATCAATCAATTTTCTTTTTTTAGATCTCATACTCAGTTTGCGAGGACCAAGGATCAAAGAAATGTATAAAGGTAGCAAAAAGGAAGAGTCAACAATGAAAACAGGTAATTTAAAGGCAATCAATTAAAAAGCGGAATAATTTCTTAACTACATACCCAGCGGCATATCACAAGGTAATTTCATATCGCAATGATGAACTGTTAAATTAAAGCCTTAATAACAAGATATACATTATAGATTTAGATGATCTGGAAAATTGGCTCGAATTTGGTGTTATATCTTTTGAGCCTCTAATAAAATTATAAAAGAAAAATATTTAGGTTCAACGCTTTTAAAAGCAAGTTCAATTGTGCGCGTAAATGTTTAGTGCGTATCTGACGCCGTTTTTATAGAAAATTTTAAAATATATGTCTGGCCAGTCGACTTGATCTTTTCCTGCCATTTCGCTACCCATTTCAACTACTATTGTCATTTGTAATAGATCTTGATGTAAAAGTAAAAAAGGATTAAGGTCCCTCAAAAGAACATGGCGACGAATTGTCGCATAAAGGTGGCAATTCATTGTATCAATATGTTAAATTGAAAAACGCGTGCGATACTAGTTTTTTGCTACCTGTGTCAAGGGTTGGCCATTTATATAGAATACTGAATTATTAGCTGGTAGGTGTTAGTTAGAAAATTTGAGGCGCCAGTGGATAATATAAGTTATTATAAAAACACTTTTAAACATTTATAAGCGTAAAATTCATTTGAAATAGGTACAATTGTTTACAATGAAAGTCTAGATTTTCGTCCAGATTATAAGATTGATATATTATTAAAGATTATTAGTCGGAATTAATTGATTTTTGATTGGGGTTACAATAAATCGTAGCATTAAATTTGGGCTCCGTTTTTTTGAAATTTTGAATGATTTATTACGTTTTTGGGGCCACTAATAATTTTGATTTATGCTAAGTTGTCACAACTTACCTCTTTTTGGCCTTTGTTTTTTGGGGTCCTCCTCTGAAAGACAAAATTCAAAATTTTATTTTTATACAAAATTAAAAGCGGGGCTTTTGTGCGAAAAGTGGTAGAACCACATGTCTGCTGAAATAATGTTTTATTCTTGCAATAAGCACATGTTTACCGGAATAAGCAAACTGCTTGCAAAACCTGTGACATTAGTTAACGTACAATCTAGATGTCATATCCCTAAGTACATCCTCTTTGGTATAATAAACATTTTAATGTCTTTTATATTTTCAGCTTAGTATCTCTTCTGAATCACTTCAACGAAAGGAGCCATCATCACGTACAGTTTAGTCAGTTCTGTGATGACCGTCAGTGGGGAAAATTGACCCGTTTAATTTGTCTGACCATCATAGCGATTAATCCACTTGATTAGATTAAGTAGATCCGAAGATTTACTGATCCGATCGATCAAAATCATTGATCAGATGTCAAAGGAAAAACAAAGACCAAGAAGGCTATAAATGTAACTGTAAGTTTTAGTAACAATAATTTTTTTATGGTAGACACCACGGAAATTATGGCATTAAATTCTGAGACTGCTGAAAAGCATAACTAAATTCTGCTGAAATAAGCATAATTGCTTGCAAAACATCTGATTTGGCATATTGGAATCCTAAACAGTTGCTTTTTTCCATAAGCACTCATTTGAATCTTAAAATAAGCACAGCACTATTGCTTGAAAAACATTAAATTCTGAGACTGCTGAAATAAGTTGAAGTAAGCATAATTGCTTGCAAAACATCTGATTTGGCATATTGAATTCCTAAACAGTTGCTTTGAATCGTAAAATAAGGACTATTGCTTGAAAAACATCTGAGCAGTTGATCTATAAGTGAAGTTAACGTAAGTTTGCAGAATAGAGTAGGCTGTTTGGTATATTGACCTTTCTATAAGGTCAAATTCATCAGTCTTCTTTCCTAGACTATTTTCCTGCTGCAAATTCTTAATATTCTATATCTTATTCTGTAACTCATGCTTACACGTATTTCCAATAATCCAATAGAACATCGATTCTTCTGTGTTATTTTCACACCTTGCGTGTCTAATAGGTGATGATACTATTGAGTTAAGGACAAAACCGGTCAGACGCAGTGTTAATTTTATAGATTGGTAGTTGTATGGCCTTTCTCCAGGTATTGCCCGGGGGTATTGCAAGATAATCGATAAGTATCATCCAGTTGGATCATCTTTTGTCTTTTAGGTCACGGGGAGTAGCCCATATAGCGCATAGTCTTAGAAGTGGATCACTTTTTGAATCACGTACATTCCGGTTTGGAATCCTGTGAGAATTAAATATGGCTGAAATTTGCTCTAATGTCTGCCGAAATAAGCACAAAATGGTTGCATAAGAATGAAATAAGCGTGCACGATAGTCGACTGCTGAAATAGGACCAATATGTTGTGAGAATTAAATATGGACTCAGCTGAAATTTGCACTAATGTCTGCCGAAATAAGCACAAAATGGTTGCATAGGAATGAAATAAGCGTGCACGATAGTCGACTGCTGAAATAGGACCAAATAGCACAATTACTTGATATAAGCTACTGAAATAAGCACAAGTGCTTAGAAGACAACTTTTTCTGCATTACTTTTGTTTCTTTGTGTTTCTCTTAGTAATTGCTCGATGTTTATTGTTTACTCAATTTTGTTGTTTGTTTCAGGTAAATTAAACCGAATGATATGGATTGGACTTAATAGATGAAAGAAAAATAATTATGGATTAAAACTACCAGATAAAAGTGAAAATTCTAAGAAATGATTGATCTTCTGTAAGTTCTGCATGTGTAAGTAATTTCAGAAAAGTAAGAAAAAGTAGAACTCGAGGGTGTTGTGATGAAATTGAGATAAAATTTGATGTAAAACACGAATCGGGGAAGAATAAAAGGTGCTAAATTGAAATTTTATACTCGTGGCCAAATACACGAGTCAATATGTACTTAATCCAAACTTAACTGAAATTTAAACTGAAACATCTCTTCAATCAACTCCAAATTTTCGCACCGTTCATTCAGACAACATGTTGTATTAAGAGATAAAATGATACAGAAGTTAGTTAAATAAATTTTCAACAGTTTAGAGGAGTTAGCAAGTCTTTTAGCTGTTTAACAAAGGGAGAAAAATCCCAATCATACATCACATCACTTTCTTATTTAAAGGTAATATCAGCTGCTCTACAATAATTGTTATGTTTTACCAATAGAGAGAAGGTAAACGGTGCCAGTTGTGTTGCCAATGTTTTGGTAGCAGGAGGTGCTTAGAAGAGGCGCTAAAATCTGTGCCTTTGCATCTGAAATTTAATTTGAAAGGCTAAATACATTTCCCCGATATCAGTTAGAAACGCAAGTGTTACTGTTCATAGCCATTTTATAGGTACAGAATTATCATTAAGAGCGATATCGCAATCGATAACGCCGTTATCTGTAGCGAGGATAAGTTTTTGTATTACTTAGATAGAACTCCGGATCAAAAACATAGAAGTGATATAGGATTTTTAGCCCTGTAAATTCAACTATTATCCTGCATCTTTGTTTAAAGAATTAATCCAAAAATTCTACCTTTCCATTTCCAGGTTGAAGATTAAGTGTAAATTTTAAGCTTTATTTGCTAATTTTGGATCGAAAAATGGCGATTTATTTTCAACCTAAAATGGAAAAATGTTCTAAAATTGTTCTAATTTGAACATTTTTTTAACAAAGCCGAAGGACTTATAAACATGTCAGCAAATTATTGATTTTTTAGGTTTGTGGCAAATAGGGTCAAATAGGAAATAGGAACCACCATAAACTATATATACCTGGAAAGGGCATATAGATGCGGTTATCACCTGGTGATAAATGGCGACTTACAATGTCTGAATCGAGAATTTTGATTTTTATATCATTATTTGTATATAAAATGTAAATATTCTTTGGAAAATTAAAAAAAAAAAGAATTTTGATTTTGAACTTTTTGACCACCATTGTCCACCAAGTGGCGGTTGGGACATGAAACCACCACCATTTTACTGTATTTTGTATGCCCTTTTCATGGATTTATAGTTTATGGGAGTTCCTATTCTCCTGTTTGCCACAAATTACAAAAAAAATCAATAATTGCTGATTTTCGGGCATTGGCTTTCAGACATTTTAGCTACCATCCTCCACCAGGTGGCGGTAGGGACATGAAACCATTGCAATTTCACTCCATTGCACATGCCATTTCTATCTGTAAGTTTTTTATGGAGTTGTATTCCGACAATGCAAAAATTTTCTCCCGCTATGTCAACGACAATCAAACTTAGCGCGAGAAATGTCTTGTTTCGGATACTGTTTGCGAATTTTTTCTGGAATCTAATGAATTTTTATCATCACTTGTCATCAAAGTTTTTAACACCTGGTCAGAAAGGACTGATTTCATGCTACGTTTCGAGTTGAAGTGTCATTTTGCTTTAAAATATTCATCATTTATCAAAAATAATCAAATTTGGTGCGGTTAATCTCTTCCTTAGTTTCTTCTGTAATGATATGTTTGGATTTTGATGCCAATTGCATCCCACAATTTTTCGCATGTATAGAGAAATTGAAATTAACACCTTCACAAAATCAATCAGTGGAAAATAAGATCAACCAGGTTCAATGCATATTGAAGTGACTGATTCAAATATCATGAATCATAAAGCCTAATTCCAGGCGTTCTTCTTAAATTCTGATATTTTAATTTGAAAAGAAGGCAATCAAGTTGTCATAGGCTGACGTATAGCTTTCATTTTGGGAGATGATGCCTTATTAATTATTATTGCAAATTAATTCATTAATAAGCTTATTCTAGCAATATTGGATTTCCTGTTTACATATGCAAGTCATTGATGTCCATGGCTTAGCAAGTTTTAATTTTTTGATTGATTATGGTTATAATCATGTGACCTTTTTGCTAACCTTAACTTATTAGTCTCCGTTGATTTATATTCTTATGTATTATGAAGCTAACTTAACTTACTTTTATTTGCTTCTTAGGATTGCTAAATTTGATACGACCTTACATTTGCTAACATTTGCATAAAAAAACAGTAGTTTTATATTACATGTAATTGCAGTATGCTATGGTCTTTTCGCTGCTAGTGGAAAAATAGCTGACTTTCTCGAGTGATAATTTGCATATTTCATCGAATCGATTTTAGTTCGTGCTTAGTGGTTCTTTTGTTAGCTCGAGTATATCCGTAACAACTCGGTAAACTTCGTGTTCAATTTAGCGAAACATAGGGAGTAGCATGACCTGAGATTGGGCTCTGCTCTACTAGATTGGGAATTTCACATAGAAATATTTAATGGATTTTGATGTGGTTTTTTTATATGAAAGAAAAGAAAATTCTGCGTTGGTCAAGTGTTCATCCAATGTTTTTTGTTGAGTGTAAGGGGCAAAAATTTAATTTCAAAATCGGGGAGATTTTAAAATCTGACGTTAGACTCCCTTTCATAACCCCCTGATTGAAGTATAAGCATAAAACCAAAATAAGCTAACTGCTTGCTTATTTAACTATTATGCTTATTGCAAAATTGTGGCTAATTTCTACTATTCTTATAATTAGTTGGTGCCTTGGAGCATTTTTGAAAATATCGTAGTGTTTTGACTGAGGACGTCTCATAAAAGGTACAATTTATTCAACACTGATATTCTATCTGTTGTGAAGTCGTGTATAAATCTGTCTGATCACGAATAGGATTTTCCTTAAGCCGTGACAAGTCCTATAAAAACAGAAGGCGGTATCAGTGTCACGTTGGTTGCTCCGTTTTAGCATTGTTCATGAAATCTTTTTAATCAAATGGAATCTTGACATGCTTGTATTAATGATGAGTTAGATAGAGATTTGGGCTTCAAGCTGGTGCAAGTCAAGGTCATTAATTAGAGATTTTTGTAAAGGTTATACCTTTGAAAATGGAATTGCTAAAATTTAATGCATGTTCTAAAAACTGATAGTAATACAAAATATTTCAACATCTTGCTGACGCTACCGCTACTGTATCAGCAGCAAGTCCTCCGGATTTGAGGCAAGAGTCAGCTGCAAGAGCTTTAAATAATTTTTGTTAGGTGTACTGTTTCCTTTTATTGATTCTTGCTCTAAGGGTTATACATTTACCTTTGAAAAAAGAATTGCTATTATTTAATGCTACATATTTCAACATCTTTCTGACGCTACTCCTGCGCTACTCTATCAGCAGTAAGGCCTCCGGATTTGAGGCAAGAGCTTCAAATGATTTTGTTAGGTGTTTCCTTTTATTGGTTTTTTTAACCTTTCAGGCTCGAAATCGTTACTTCTTCTTGTAAATTTTCTTGCCTGGAAACTTTCCATTTAGGCTTCTGGTGGAATCATTTAAGATGCTGCAAAAAAGGCTTATTTAAATTAAAATCCTATTGCACTGATGCAAAGTATATTGTTTATATCTAAATTTTCCATCAAGCACCTGGAAATAATGTAGTTCCGTTTATATTGTCATTTTCAAACTGTATCGAAAGCAATCTTGCAATCGACAAAGAATTTGACAATATTTACTGGTAATGACGTGTCGTAAACTCATAAGTTTAATTGACTATTGGGGTAGTGCCTTATTGTTCTTGGTGTAAAAATAGACGGTGCAATATTATTTCTATTTGCACATATAGATAAACATGTTTATTGACCTGCCATCAGTGAAGGAACCGGAGGTAATCTTTCAAACCCTCAGGCAGACTGCAAGTGACATCAGATAGGTGATTGAAGACATTGAATATGTCTTCCCAAATGTGATATGTTTTTGTAGGATCGTCCAATATTAAATAAGTCACCATGGTGTTACCATCATGGGTTGTCAGATGGTGTTGGTGGTTACCGCAAAATTTTAACGCATCATTAGTATCGTTGGCAGAATCCTTTTTGGTATTAACCAATTAACTGAAAATTGGTAGACATACAGGTCTGTAACCATCGTTTTTGGTGAGGCAAAAATAAGTTTTGAGTTACGTACCAATGCACTGGGCGGGGGGGGGGTGTGTCAACCGACCAAAAAAATTAATTAAATGACATGTCATCAATTTTGCCCAAAGTCTGACGTCAGATAAATTGGGTGGTGTCATGGAAAATTTGCCCAAAATCTTATAATTTGGGTGGTGTCCAGTGGTGTCAAGAAATACTTAATCAAAATTTATCAGACGTTAAATGTTAAATTGGGTGGTGCAGGATGCTGTCAATGGCCATTGGCACGCAATTTACGTCAGATGAATTGGGTGGTCTTGAAAATTGGTGTCAGTTAAAATAAGTTTATTCCAGATAATTTTGGAGATGTAGCAGGTCCACGTCAGATAAATTAACGTTTTTTAGATAAATTGATCTAAATTGGGGGTTCTACTGGGCCGGTTTCAGATAACTTCACCAAATGTCAGATTATTTTGGTGCTGGCCTGGGTGTCAATGCCCTGATTTCAAAAATCTGGCGCCCGTTATCTGAGGTTGACAGACAACTCACCCCCTGCGTACTATAAACAGTACTTTATTATCATCAACTAGTCCTCTCTCTACTCCACTCTGGTTCTCTGGGTGAAATCATATAATTTTAATTGAGGTATCTTCTGATCCCTAATTCATTCATGAATTTCCATGTGTAGAATACTCGACGACCAAATTACCGTCTTTTTCAGTCGTAAATAAGGGATAGTTCGATTTTTTCTTTTGATTCAGTATCAGTGCTTGCATTCCATTCCCTCTCTTGGATAGTCTCGAATGTCAGGAAATACGTTTCTATTGCTCATCCTACCACCGGAAATACGTCACAGAGGTTCCTCGAGGGTCGTCCAACCTCATCCTACCCCTGGAGTAGGATTTGGTAGAGAGAGATCGGATAACAAGATGGCGGCTGTGTCGCTTCAATTTTTCACTGGCCTATGAAATAGCCAATATGGCTTCTTTTAATTCAATGTTATGCATCATTTTGTTTCTGGCTTTAGTAACTTTCAAAATGTCTTTTGAACCATTTATATTAACAAATTAAAAGCAGAAAAATACCATTATCTGGCGGATTGTGTTTTATACCTCCCCGACGACTTAGGCCTTTCTGATTTTTGCAGATACTTTCTCCTAGACTGGAAACTCACCCTAATTTCTGTAACCAGATTGAGAAATTACTAATATGATGAAATTAGGGCGGATTTCCAGTCTAGGAGAAGACACGCTGAGCGTTCCATTCACTTCCCCATTTCCGGGAGGAGGGAAAGCTCCCTCGAATGTATCCGAGAGAAGGAATGGAATACAACCAATATAAAAGATAAGGGAAAAGAACTTACCCTTTGGTGTGACCATGGAGGAGGGAGAGGTAGCCGGGTCAGTAATTTTGGCGGTGTTCGTCGACCCCACACGAAATGAATCTGACGTAACCGTCTTGGCTTTTGGGTGGCGTAAATTCTTGAGAATAAAACCTGGAAATAGCAAAGAACTTTTTTTGAAAAGAAATTTTAATTCAATAAAATATTGAATTTTCAATATTTCTAATCTAATAGCGACAAAAGACAATCTGCAAACAAGGAGACTGAAAAAGAACAAGATATAGATTTTTAATTACTAATCTTGGAGCTGAAAAATGGTACATTGTGCTCTGTTATCATCGTTGATGACTTCAATTTTTACAAAATCATTTTCTTTGTTCACTATTTTGTATTCATGATATTATTCATCATTTTGTGAATTAAAGTTAAAGGTATAAAGTTTCTAGGTGATTACTTTTATTATCTTTTGAATAATGTAAAAATAGTTAGTAGAAACACAGGGTTACGCTCTGTGCATGAGAAGCCCGCTAGAGAAGAGTGGTTAATGCACTAATTCGTCTGAAATTCATGAAAACAGCCGCGACAAATACACAAATAGATGAAAAAATTGGATGAGGCTCAGTGAAACTGGGTACAACTTTCGCCCCCCGTCGAGATCTCCTAGAAGGGGCATCGGAACCCCTTAACCTCTACATTTTTGGAAAGAGCATGAAAAGTTACATACCATGGGAGGTTTTTTTGCCCCACCTGGTGGGGAGCGGTGGCGCAAAATGTGCAAAAAATTCGAAAAAAAAACTAAGTGGTCGGATGTTAAGGGAACCAATTGGTCTAACCAATTTTTCCATCCATTTGTGTAGTATAATTCCATGCAGCGGTCACAGGGACATGACTCTAACGTTAGCAAACCTCATTTATCTTTTTTTCTTATAATTTTCTTAAAGATTGTAAATATTCCCTCGTTTTTCACTAAATCTTTATCAAGTTTTTGCGCTGAAAAGCGATCAAAGGGCCCCGTATCATCATAACTCGTCCAATTCCCAGTTCTCCTGAGGTAAATTAATTTTCCACAGCAAATTGTGAAGTAATTGTATAACCGTAGAATCGACAATATCGGGGATCAAAGCTGAAAATCAGTGCAATTACGAATTTGATTTACTGTGCAGTTAATTGAAAGATAAGAATACATCGTCATCAATTGATACTTAGTTTAAGCTGTTTGGGGTTTACCAGTTACCCTAAGAGAATATCTTCTACGATTTTAAAAAAAACTGTGCCCACCCAATGCTTCCAATAAGATGAAAACGTTTTTCATGATTTTTTCATCAAAATTTCAATTCGATGCCAAACAAAAAAATTGAAAATGGCGATTTCTTCAGAGTTTGGTGGTCATTTCTCCATAAATGGATAATTTCTTGTTTCACTACAGTGTGGAATCAGTGTGTAGCCAATTTTTACTAAAGGTATACCCTGGTATACCCTCGTAAGCATGGTAATTTCCGATTTCCTCAGCCTCAGTTTGAATATTACCATTAAATTTCTCTCAAAGATTAAAAAACGATACAACAAAAGAAAACAACTGCTTGTCAAATGGGGTGGCTTAGTCGCCCGCTTAACATGGTTCTGAATATCTTTGTAAACAGTCTAAAGACCCAGGATCATAATATGGTATTTTAGAAAGTGTTTTTACACTGGCAGGTAGAGAATAGAAACTAGTTGATCCTGTATCAGAATAAAAGGTTTTTGGGAGATCGTTTAAGTAAATGGTGCAGCTCCAGCTGGCATACGAAAATAATGGCAAACATGGAAAAGGTTGGCCGTTTTGAAATAGTTTATCATTATAATAATTCAATTTAGGTTGACTTTAATTTTCATTATGGAAACAATATTTTTTTTGAAGATAAAACCCATTAATATCTTTGGATATTCTGTCTTGTCATCTTTTTTAAGAGAAGATTGTTATATTTTCCTATTTTTTCGATCGTACTAAGGCGTTTGACACTGTCGGTCATATCTACGACATTAAAGCTCTAACTTTATAATTATTGATATAAGACTTCTGTTTAGGGTGATTTTATAAGGATTGCATTTGGGTATACATGTAGTAAGATGAATCATTTAATGGCTGTTTGAAAAAATTAATTAGAGTACCACAGGATCCCACAGGGTTCAACAGTCGGGTTATAAATTTCACACTTTGCAAGTTTGCTTGACCTAAATTTTTATTAATCACGTCAGCCCTATGCTGATGTAGCAATCAGTCAATGCACGCAGTAAATCCCAATGCCAATTCAGTATAGCACCTGCATTAGTACAGAACCTCTGTGCCTGGAGCTTAAAACAGGCTTTCTTTTAGTGTCACGGGGCTCGAACTTTAAAAACACTGAGGTCAACCTATCACAGACTCTCCCTGCAGCAAAGCATTCTTAATTATGATGAATTCAGAAACTTTAACGAACCGGTTTGTGATCACTTGTATGAACCAATAGGTATTCAGAAACTTCCCTAAGGAACTTCTCCGAATACTGTAGAGTTTCTGCTATGCCAATATTAATTTTAAATTGCTATACAGTCATGTACCGTTTACTGTGGCCTTTGTACGGGAATTTCTCATGTATAATATCTCATAGCAACTATTTTTCTTTTTTTCGTAATCTGATTATTTCTATATTTTTGTAAAATATTAGTACAATATTATACAGTTATTGGACACTTTATGAGTGCAATATGAAAGCAGTTATTTGTCCGAGGCGCGC